>AYEL01055095.1:0-35529 GCA_000484575.1 Olivierus martensii
TTGTTGACTTAAAAATGATAATTGTGAACTAACGTTAAAAATTTTGAAGTATTATTTGTTTACCATTTAAGTTTTAAGTCCATGAAACGTTAGGGATAACTCTAAGGTGTTTTCATTCTAATTTATCAAATTACAGCGAAATTCCTGCTAAAAATATTTTGCAATGTTACGTTTGATTTATAAGATTCTACATGTAACTCTCTAGAAATTCGTCTGCTATGGCTGAGTTATTGACACCAACGCCGCCCTAGTGACTAAAATCTAGACCTTAACATTTTTTCTTTTTTTATCGTTAGGAGTGACAGGACCATATATATTTATAGACCATAGTAAAACTTTATTGCATTTTAATGTAAGTTGGTAAATAAGGCATAATTCCTCGCAACAACTTTTTTTATCGTTAGGAGTGAGAGGACCATATATATTTATAGACCATAGTAAAACTTTATTGCATATTAATGTAAGTTGGTAAATAAGGCATAATTCCTCGCAACATTATAATTACTTTTCACATGTTATTATATTATAAATAATTATAATGCAGATAAGATAATTAAAGGATACAAGTCATTGGATATACATAGAGAAAAATGAGGGAATAAAAGAGGTAATGAAAACTATCCTCTAGAAATAACTGAGAAAAAAATTCTCGTGTGAAGCTGAATCTCACATTTTGTAAGCGCTGATGGAGACGCAGGGCACTTGTGGCAGCATTACTCATCAAAGCCTTGTAATAACAATTGTAAGGATTAACTCTGAAAACAATGATGAACAATTTATACCAAATAAAAAAAAATTAATTATACTGTATTAACATTATTAATATAAAAATTCAATAATATAATTTTTAAATCTCTTTTAGATGAACATTTATATATATACATACACACACCACATATTTAAAATTTACTACAATAAATAAGCTCTTCCTAACAGGATATTCATATTATTTTCTTAAAATAACATTTCAAAATAGAGTTTTTGAATTTTATGCATTCTTAAGTTACTATCAAACATATAAACAGCAGTTCTAGAAAGAATTAATCACTTACTTTTCAAGCATGTCCATTATTTTGAAATGATCAAAAATAATAGATTAAAATATATGTTATCAAAATCATCTTCAGTCATTACCAAATTTCATGAAAATATTCTAATTAGTTTTAAGTTATTAATGAGGAACATCCTCAGAGACAAATAAGAGCATGGTGATCTCATAAGCCTTTACTTTCCTGTGGAAAGCAGACTAATAAAAGTCGGCTTGGGTGGATTGTTGTTTTCTAAGAAAATTAATATTTTTAAATAATAATTGAAAGTTCAATGATATAAAATCATTCTGTACTTTTATATGATCATTAAGATAAATTTTCAAAAATATAATTTTGCAAATAATATATACAGCCATTTCCCGACTTATGTAAGTTATATTTTCATAATTTTACGCAAGTCGAATTTTACATAAGTCAGAAAAATAATTTTTTAACAAAAATTCTGGATTAAAAACTCTCAGGGTGAGGTGACTATAATGATTTCACTTATATGGCATTATGACACCATAATGTTCCTCATTTTAAAATGAGATGCCTCTACATGGAACAATAGCATACCAGTAATAAGATACTTATGATCAACAAACAATACACTTAAACATAAATAGATTATCTAATATGAAGGTTTTAATAATATAAACTAACATGTTCAAACTTGTCACCTATAAATACAGTAGCTATTTATGCTATATATCTGAAAAAATAAAATTAAGGAAAATATTTTACATAAAGTCTAATTTACATAAGTTGGCAAGTGACTATATCAGATAATAGTGAATAATTAATACATTATTAAAAACGTATTTAATATCAATAAGAATTATTTACATATAAAAGTATTTCACATTTAGTATAGGAACTATGGACATTTATAAATTACAGTCAAACCTCTTTAAGCAGCCCCTCTATAAACTGCCACCCTCGTTATTTGCCTGATGTGAAAATAAAATAATATCGAATTTTATTAATTCGATATTAGTTTCAAGTTCTTTTAAATAATGTGATTAAATAAGTATAGACTGATATCTTATAATACTTTTTGTATTTATCTCATAATACTTTTTGTATTTAGAAATAACTATTTTGTTTATAATAATTAGTAAATTATGGTATTTCTATGCATAAGTAGATATGTTATGAAGTGATTTATGATTAATGACATCAATAAAGAAGCAAATATCAGGTTAGTCTCATCGAATTTATTTTGGCTCTGAGGGCCAAACCGTTGGGTCTAGAACCTAGATATTAATAGTGCAAAAGGAGCTAACGATTTGCTAAAGAGTGCGAAAGAAAAATTTCGTAAATTCGAAACTGGGGGCTGGATCCCGATTTTGTTTTCGCTCTGGTGGCAAACGGTGGGGGCTGGAACCGAAATATTAAAAGTGCAAAAAGTGCTAACGATTTGCTAAAGAGTGCAAAAGAAAAAATTCGAAAATTCGAAACTAGGGGACTGGGCCCCGATTTTGTTTTGGCTCTGGGGGGCAAACGGTTGGCCTGAGCCTCGATTTTGTTTTGGCTTTGGGGTAAACGGTAGGGTGCAAACGAAAATATTAAAAGTGCAAAAGGTGCTAACGATTTGCTAACAGTGCAAAAGAAAAATTAAAAAATTCAAAACTGGGAGCCATTGTGAAGTTAGCCCCCAAATTTATTTTGGCTCTTGGGGCTAAACAGTGGGGGTGCAAACGAAATTATTAAAAGTGCAAAAATTGCTAACGAGGTGCAAACGAGTGCAAAAGAAAAAATTTAAAAATTCAAACTGAGGCCAACTTCACACCGGTAGTAATAACGCAATGATGGAACCGGGCCTTAAAGTAAAGTAGAAAATATTATAACGTCCTGTTTATATGTACGGGAGTTAACGATTTTTATGTATGTTGTGTTTTTGGTTATAAATTCGAAATTTTATAAAAAATTAAAATAAAATTATTGAAATAGGAAAAAAACATATCAATAAATATGTTTTATTAAAAAATCGACAATATTTTAATAAATTTTTGTCACTTTTCGATAAATTAATTAAAATTTACATAATACTTTAATTTATCAATAATTTTTTAAAATATCCAATCTTCTTCATTCATATCAAAAAATATCAAACGTTTCGTTGGATGGCTAAGTTTTCATATAGAAAAATCATATTTTCTCTGATTTCATATAATGAACGAAAACTTGTGAAATAAAAAAATTCGGAAAAATTTTGCATCTTCAGAATGATGATAAAAAACGTAATAAATTGCAAAAGTTTTCAAAAAATTCCAATGAAAATTAGCGACATTTCGCAATTTTATTTTTTTTGCTAATTAATTAGGTTTAATTTGTAAACATTCGCAGACTTGTATGGGTTAAATCTTTTATTTTCTAGGCAACTTTCCTATTGTTTATTACAAGCTGTTCGTTTATAATAAACTTATTTATTACAAACTGAAGTATGTTGACTTGTCCTGTTCTTTCAGGTTTCGAAAGATATTGGAACGGCACATGGCTATTGTCTTGGGATCGGAAACTGATGATCCTGATTATATTTTGTTAACACCGAATGCAGGCAATCGTCCTATGCAAGTGCTTGCTTATTAGATATTTTACGTGAATTAAAATATAATATAATATATTAAATTTAATATTGAATAACAAGAACTTCGCAGTTGCGGCGCGTTCATCAATATCTTCGGCGTGTGACGATGCAAAGCAAAAGAAACGAGATCGACATTCCGAAACCTATAGCGAAAGAATATTAGACCTCGATTTCCGAGGAGGTTAGAGGATAAGAATTACTTAACAGATGCTGGAAAGAAAGGAAGAAGGTGAAAGAGGATAGATGGGAAAAGAGTAAAAAACAGAGTACGCTTCTATTACGGAAGCAAAGAAGAGAAAAAATTATTTCGCTAGAGAGATAGCATTACGCTGTGCGCGGAACATTTTGTCACTGTGAATAGTAGGCCCCATTGTCGCTCATATCCCCCAAAACGATAATGGTCGCCCCTTTTTCCTCACTCAATCACCTTCCTTCTTTTGCCAAGTTACAGACTGATCAGACATGCGCATCACGGTGAATAAAGTTATACTATGGAAATCAAATACAGGTATCCTTCTATAACACGGCAGATAGGTTTCTAAAAACACTTATGTGAGGTCTTGAGCCAATAGAATAAGGAGAGTTACGTTCCAAAACCAATTAAAAAAACTTTCTTTAATTCCACAAAAGAAACTTAATTTATATTAAGAGTATTAATAACACAAAACATAAAGAAAGAAAAATATATATATGTAAGTCCTCCTAAAACAAAAACAATATATCGCACACGTATTTCTAAAGTGACACAATTAAAAAACTTGCATTTTTGTGTTGGCACCATTTTATAACTTGGGAAGCAATCCTCCATCATCTTTTGAAAAAACTAATAGTTATATAATGGTTTTCAGTTAAGCTGATTTCGTAGTTTTTCCAATTTTCTCAAAACGTTCGTTTTTGACTTGTGTCACTTTAGAAATACGTGTGCGATATATTCGTGTGCGATATGTAAAACAAAAAAAGAAAAATATATAGACTATATATATATATTCTATGTAATATTCATTTAATAATTATATCTTTCTTACCGCTGTTCAATGGCGGAACTACAATACGCCAGACCCCGCAACGCAGTGGGCCAAATACTCTTTGCAGACAAAGAGGATTTGGGCTTTTTCTTTCTTTACCCTTTTTAAAATTAATAACATAATACAATATAAATGAAATGCACCATGAAAAGATTCGAATATTCATTGAATCAGAACAGTGCGGCGGTAGGAGCAGTAGCTAAAAATATGGAAATAAAAGATGTGGTTAGAGATTTTCCAAATTTAAAATCCAGGAAGAAGAATTTTAAATATATTTTCTTTTGATAATTTTCGATGGTGTTTTAAATGATGCAATTTTGTTCTTTTTTCTTATTTTCTAATAGAAATATCTAGATAAAATTTTTTGAGATAGAGGCCCGATTAATATTTTGTGGGGGGCCAAAAATTCTAAGTTTCACTACTAGTAGATATATTTTAATTTTATAATTTTTAATTTGCAATCATTACAGATTAATAAATATCTGGGCCAATTCAGACGCTGCCATAGGCAGCCGATATTCGTGATAGGATTTTTAATGGGACACAGAATGATAGCTCAAAGGTCTTTAAAAATTATAGATTATAAATAGTTTTGTCGTAATACTATTACAAACAAATGTTTGGTCGCGCGGCAGAAAAGGTTGATAAACGCTACTGTAGAAGATAGGGATCGACGAGCTGGGTCAGAGCCTATATATAAATTTCCTCAAGGATGGAATCCTGATTTAATCCCTAATCTCTTTGTGTGGAAAGTCGAAGGCTTTCCACATAAAGCTCCAGGCATTATACAGGGCGAAGTTAGGGAAATTTGGGATAATTTTTTACTTTAAGCCACAAAAACCTCGTCAAGGTCTCACCCTTCTTTGTGGATTTTTTGTTTATCCAGAAACCCCATAATACCTAGGCAGTAATCACCATTATGGATAAAACTGGATCTTTTCGCGACCGAATCAAAATCGGCTTATTAATCCGTCTGCCTTCCACGCAATCAGCAGCATCCGGCATTTAACAGGTCCATAGACTTCAAACAAGTTTCGACATGGAGGGTCTTATCCACCTCATGGAGAACCGAGAGAGTGAGAGAGCAAATCGGTCTCACAATCGATTTTATCATGTGAGAGGATCCTTATTATAAGCCAGGCGCACATCTAGCTTATTTTTTGGCTGGAACCATTGTAGTCGAATGCTTTTGCTTGTTAAATTCTTGAATATATCGAAACCTGGTCTTTACTTTTCTTCATCCCAGAAGATCCTTCTTGCAAAGGCTTTTTTCTTGTCACTCCTAACTTATTTTCAGTTGAAATCTTCATAGTCGATGTTGTTCTTGCCAAATTCTTGATTTCACTCTATTTTTGTATCAGCGTATTATTTAAGAATTGTTATGCAAACTCCTGCTATTCGCATTATTAGAAGCTTTTCGTTGATTGCATTTTCAACTAAAATTTTTAATTCTGGGATATTTTATTTTTCTATTTTTAAAAATGATTTTAATAGTCATTAATTTATTTTATTTATCAAGATGATAGAATACCATATATAAGCATTTTATTTTTGTGATATATGATACACGATACTTGCTAGCATTACTTGTAAGTCACCGAATCACCTCGTAGTGAAAAAGCCTATTGATTTACTATCTGGCCAATTGAATTTTATCCATTCCTCATAATCGACTTCGCCATGACTGTGGACAGTCCGTGCTTGTCATTGGAATGCCTACCAAGCAAGTAACACTGGTTGGACAGTGAGATAAAACAAAACAGAAAGAAAAAATATCACTTCTACTTGAGTGGTCTGAGGATAGCATTAACATTACGTAAATGAAAAATGTTGTAGTTATAAGTTATGTTCCATCATTTTTAACCTATGAAGTTTGACTCATTTCTATCTGATGGATACAAGTCGCGGAGCATACCAATATTCCCCCATATGCAGTCCATATCCTGGTGAGGTCCATATCCTCTCACTTGAAGGACGGAGTTCAGTGATCAGGACCCAGATCATTCTGAAAAACTCTCGAGGTTGTGGGATTCGGTAATTAAACCCGGAACTTCCAGAATGAAATCATAGCAAGCTTTCGTTTAGGTCATTCGGCTTGATTTTTTTCTGTGGGTTTAAAAAAATGGAAAATCCTGCCGTTAGTATCCACCGTTATCCAGCCGGTGGATACTAAGCAGCGGGTCATTCATACTCTGGTAGAGTCAGCTATCAGATGAAGAATGGAATTCAACGAGTCAGATTCTGAATCTCCCGCTGAAAAATCTGTGGCGATAGTGGGATCCGGTAATTGAACCTGAATCCCACAGGATGGATGCATAGCACTTCCACGCGATATCCGTTCGACTTCATTAATATGGTCAATCACAATCTTTGAATATTTGTATAAATTCTTCTATTTACTAAAATATGCAAATTCCGACAGCCACATTTCAGGGGATTCGGGCACGCCAGTTGAATTTCATTCTTGAATCTTCTGATTTATCTTGTTATGAGTGATGGCTAGTCATTGGAAAATGTTTTGTGTTGTAGGGGAGTAAACGCAATTTTTAAATTTGTTAAGTAAAAACCAAAATAAAGAATATTTTCTGAAATAAATTGCATATAACATCATGATATGTGTAACTATCATATAATGAGATATTTAAAAATGAAATATTATTTTTAAACGACTTTTTATTTTCCTCATAAAACTTAATTTTAATTAATTTAATTATTATTTGAATATTCTGTAATTATTCCATTTTTAGTATTAAACTCGCTTTCTGCCACAGTTACATCCTAGAAGAACTATAGTTATGGATAATATTGTATTTTATAATACTCATAAAACAAATTTTTATTAGCGAATGATATGAAAACATGAGTCTACAAATGAATCTTGAAAAGTTTTCTCGGACTAATAATATATAGGCCCTAGGTATCCCTCATATAATATAATATTTCTACAAAACAGTTTTTACTTAACACATTTAGAAAATTAAATTTACTTTCCTACAAAATATTTTTATTAATTTTTCTAAATCCGCACTATGGACACACAATACACTCACAAAATGCAATCATTGAAAAATCCTTTGCCTAAATTAGTCATAAATGCAATTTCGCTAGTTTGCCGTGAGAGAGATGATTTAATTTTGATTTGAAACTGAATTAATTTAATTAATTTTGAAATTGAGTTAATTGGCGACAATTGAATATTTTGTGTTCCAAACGTTCCACTTTTGGATAAAAAATGTTTTTATTCTTCAATAGAGGAATGTGAAATAGAAGAAAAACTTCTTTATTCAGATATTTTTTTTTTTTGATATATGTTAACGATTGTTTTCTAGCGGATTATAGCGGGTTAGTTTGCAAATTTTGTAAAGAAATCAGAAGATACACAGACTTTAAATGCATAAAAATGTTAAAAAAGTAAAGTTGAAAACGTTCTCGTTTTAATGACACAGTGGCAAGAAAGATATAATTATTAAAATATACGTTACATAGGCTGTATACTTTTTAACAGCCTATATAACAAGGGTGGCCTTGCTTCATGTCATTAAGAGCCACATGGGAGAATCTCAAATACTTGAGAGCCGCAGTCAGTTTCTTTTTGGGTCAATGAGAGCCGCATCAGTTTTTCGGTTATTCTTAACAATGGCTTCAAAATTATTTATTATATATTTTACATGCATAAATAAATGCATACATGCATACTACATTACAATAAACAAATAAATTTAAAATATTCTGTGTTATTTTTAAAAATTAAGTATGTATGTGCTCCCTATTAACTATTGACTTTCAAGCTGTGGAGCCATATTGAAGATATCAAAGAGAGCAATTTAGCCACAATTGCTATATAACAACCTTTTGATATATGTATATTGTTTTTTAAGGTCTTACGTATATATATATATTTTATTTATATTTCGTGTTATTAATATTATTAATAAAAATTGTTTTTTAAGGTCTTACGTATATATATATATTTTATTTATATTTCGTGTTATTAATATTATTAATAAAAATTGTTTTTTAAGGTCTTACGTATATATATATATTTTATTTATATTTCGTGTTATTAATATTATTAATAAAAATTGTTTTTTAAGGTCTTACGTATATATATAGATTCTTATGTGGAATTAAAGAAAGTAATTTATTTTTAATTAGTTTTGGAATGTACTCTTATTTTTGTATTGGCTCCAGGGCTCAAATAATACGGTTTCACACAACACGGTGTTTTTTTAAGAATCTATCTACTGTGTTATAGAAGGGATACCTGTACTAGAATTCAAATTTATCTTAACATATCTCGCTAATTCAGAGATTAGAGATTTACTTTTATATTATAATTATATGATCATTGGTTCAATTCTCGCCTTTGAGTGCATTATTTTTTATTTTTATTTATTTATTTTATTTTTATTATTTTTTTCTTACATTGTTTTATATAGATTAAGTTTATTTATAAAAAAATTTTATCCGTTTTTCCTTACAGGATTTATATCCTGAATTGCAGCCAGGAACAAAACAATATGGCATTTTTTTGTCAAAAAATAAAATTAGTTCTATACAACAACCTATGTTACAAGTACGAATTGCACGGAGTAGCTTGTACCAGCGCCCTCTAATGATGGAATTTCAAAACAAAAAATCTTATACCAATGGTGTCGAAGTGGGAAGACCATGACTGGATCATTGACAGCCCTTATTAAGTTATAACGCCACCTGCGGATTTTGACTTTTTTTAGAGAAACTATTAATATAATTTTAATTTAACTTTTTATTCCTTAAAACTTTAAATTATGAATAACGACAAAAATTTTGTCGTAGAAATTCGAGGGTTAGATTTTTCTAACGATACCCTATTTATAGGAATCGGTACAGTGTTGGGCTGCAAAAGGGGATATCCAGCCAACCACAGTTTCACTATACATATATGATTCATACAATTAATTCTTAATTTTTCGCGGCACACCGTCAAAGATTTGGCAGCACAGTGGTTGAGAACCACTGGATTATATGTTGATATTATGTTTTCCTGGTTTTATGAACATTATCCGAAAAATATGATACTTTTGTTAGCCACAAATGGACTTAAAACCACTTTCAAAAATAATTAAATGAGTTTTTATTTTATTTTTGAAAAGGCATAAGTCCACTTGGTGTTGTTATCATACTATTATTTTTAATTAAGTGTTGTAAAATTTCATTAGATAAATTCAATATCATTGTTTTCTGTGATTCATTTATGCTAGGTTGACACGATCAGAGCACACTCGAATCGAGTTTACTCGGAGATGACACGTTCCGAGTGCACTTGGTCTGTAGTCTAAGGTGAAATGGCGGATCTCGTGCTTGAAGGGATAGATGTTGTGGCTGGTATGTTATTGCAGGTGATAGACAGTCGCATTAATAATAAACAGAATAGACGAAAAAAGAAGTTATGGGCTCGAGAATGGATTATCAGGCGTGGCCAATTAGACGCTGCTTCCAATTTTCTGTGAGAGGTGGAAAATGAAGATAAAAATACATTTAAAACCCACCCATGATTGACTACTATTCAGTTTGATGAACTTTTAAGACTCGTTAAATATAAAATTCAAAAATTTCCTCCATCTTAAAACTTCCAATGGCTGCCACTCGGTCCAAATATTTTGGTTGCCATCCGAGTTTACTCTATTCGGATGAAGCGATCGGAGTAGCGACCGAGTGGACCGACCTCTGATCATGTCAACCTAGCTTTAATTATTATTTTTTCCATAAAATTTTTAAAATGATTTTTACAAAATAAATGACAGAAATTGTAAAAAAAAAATGATAAGACTAACATTGAAAATAATATACCGGTATTTTTGTAAATATTCATTCATTTTTTAAGAGATTAAATTCAAATTATTGTTGGTAATCTATGATTCATTCTTCTCTTCATCTTGAATAAGCGAGAGTTTTGAAATAATCGTGGTGTGCAGTAACTGTAATAACTCCATCTGTATTTATGTGACGAAATTGGTTTTGCATTTTTATGTAATAGTGTTAGCTCAATATTATTAAAGTTCTTTTTTTTTTTGTTAACAGATGACGCCACTTTCCATTCAGGGAGAATATTTTTTTTTTGTTAACAGATGACGCCACTTTCCATTCAGGGAGAATAGGAGACTTCTATTCCGCCAGAGTCCGTGCATAACAGTTTTTTTTTATTAACAGATGACGCCACTTTCCATTCAGGGAGAATACTCGCTACAATTCGGCGCCAAAATTTACCATTTTTTTGTTAACAGATGACGCCACTTTCCATTCAGGGAGAATACTATTTTTGTTAACAGATGACGCCACTTTCCATTCAGGGAGAATACTAATATTTTTTTTTGTTAACAGATGACGCCACTTTCCATTCAGGGAAAATACTAAGTGACGGGGCGAAACGAGCCCTTCCACAGGCTACCCCACCCCTGTGGAGGGGTCAGCCGGATTGTGGTGGAAGGGGATCGACGGCCGGGTATTAAAGTTCCTTGCTCTTCCCCGGCGCTTTATTTTATGATTACTTTCTATAAGGGAAAATCCCTAAATTAAATTTTTTTTTTGTTTTTCTGCACTAACAGTTGATTTTTATAGTAATGAAGTAATTCAGTCATAGAGTAAATCTGGCACCTAACAATATTTTACTACATAACATATTACGTATTAATTAAAAACTCAAAAATGGACGTAAATCACTTAATTTTTTTTTTTTTTTTGTAATTTCGTACCAAGCTAAATATCTATTAACAAAATCATAGAGATTTTGAAGTTCTCGATTGCATATTGTTTAAAAATAAAAAGATCACGTCCCTAATCCGACACACAGTTCTGGGGTTTGTCGGATTATTGGATGTTCAATGAAAAAAATGGAATTACACAAACCGAATACGCTCAGTTTATTAAGACTTTCCTGTCACTGCTCTTATTGTTCAAATCTTTCACAAGCCTTTCAGTTTATACCGATTTTTGTTTTAATGTCATAAATGATGGTTATAATGTCATAATGTCATAATGTCATAAATCGTCCAATACCATAAAACGAAGCCAAATCACTAAACTTTTCTCCCAATCTAATTAAGTTTCTTAATTATTTCTACTTTTTCGACCATAGTCAATGTCTTCTGTTTTCGTTTTTATTTTTTCCGATTTGTGACATATAAAGATAAATAACAAACGCTATTTTACAATAAACATTGATCTCATAAACTTGGAGTATAGCACTTCTTCTTCTTGGGTTACTCTATAACTGTAGGCAAGATTCTGCTTTTCACGGAATCCGAGATTTTTGCATAATATTTTTTTCTGTAATAAATCGGTATATAAATCAATCGCGAAAACGGAACCGATAAGTAGGCTATGAAAAAGTACTTATCACAACTTCGATACCTGTGCGCGACACCATCTTGTAAGGGACAATATCTTGCGCGACACTTTCTAGATGTAAAATTACACGAATTCGTGTTATAGAAGAGCGATTTCGTTATATTGCGCCACGGTTTACAGAGTATCAGATTACAGAGACTCAGCCGTAATGTCACCATTAACTCAATTAAAAAAAGGGAATTAAATTGCTTTCATTTGCCGTTACAAATGAAAGTAGTTTGTCTTATATATACTTTATGTATCTGAATTTGTCAGATAATAAACATATTATTTTTGGTAATATATAAGTATGGAAAAATAACAGCAAGTCCTTTGCGAGAGTATATACCAATAAAAGTACAATCTCGCTAGATTCGGAATCTTCTTGCACTGAACTTATTTTTTTTTATTTCTCGTGTCTATTAATCATTTTTGCCGTTTTATTACTGTTCAATAGTTTTAGAAGTGATCAATCTACACGTAGTTATTATTGTTACTCTGAGAACGGATGACGACATATAATTTCCGTGAAGGTTTTTATCATTTACTCTAGACACATGACTATAGATTGTATCTCGACCTGATCTTGACTAATAGGGACATTTCTCAGAAAAATCTTACAATTAACATATTTTCGTCTATAGATTTATGCCAACCACATAGATTGAATGGAATATATACAGTGATACCTCGGTTCACGAACATAATCCGTTCCTTGACCCTGTTCTAAATACTTTCCAAGATGATCTAATTATACATCTTAATGCAAATACAGTGATACCTCGGTTCACGAACACAATCCGTTCCTTGACCCTGTTCGTGAAATAAACATTGTACTTAACTTAAAAATTAGTCCGACTGTAATGCTTGCGCAACGAACGAATAACGACTGACAATTTGTTTATGTCAGTTTCTCTCTCTCGCACATCGACAAGTTGTGACATGAAAATTTCACGTATTCGTTATCACTGTACTCAATCTACTCAGCGGCGTAGAAGACACACATTATTTGGAACGGCAAATTTAAGAGAAAACTTATAAAAAAATTATTGTTAATTTAATACAATGGAAATTTAAAATTCTATATTTTTATTGAATGTCCATTTGCCGGCAAAGTTTATTACTACTTTATTTGGCCGTCTTCCGGCACTGGAATCGCTCCCTAACTGTGGCTGGATGGCCGAGTGATAACGCGGATTGGCCGCGTGGAAACGCTTCGGCTTTCCACTCTGGAGGAGCCGGGTTCGAGTCTCGGGTCCCACCCCTTGAAAATATTTATCATGGGGTCCGGGCCCGGCCCGTCGATCCCCGTCCTCCACAATCCGGCTGACCCCTCCGCAGGGGTGGGCAGCCTGTGGAAGGGCTTGTTTCGCCCCGTCACTTAGTATTCTCCCTGAATGGAAAGTGGCGTCATCTGTTAACAAAAAAAAAACGCTGTTGGCGTGCCACGGAGGAAGACCCGGGTTTGCGTCCCGGATTTTTTCGTGGTACTGAGCCCGGCCCGATGATCCCCGTCATTCACCATCCGGCCCCCTCCACGGGTATGGGTGCAGCCCGTGGTTGGAACTGGCCCCGCCTTTAGTAATCTCTCTGATTGGAAAGGAGCGTAAAAATGCAAAAAAGTGCGCTTCCACGGGTGTGGGTGCAACTCGTGGTTGGAACTGGCCCCGCCCCCTTACACGGGTGTGGGTGCAGCCCGTGGTTGGAACTGGCCCCGCCCCCTTAGTTAATCTTCCTGATTGGAAAGGGGCCATAAAATATGCAAAAAATAGGCTATTTCGGACGGCCGGATTGGCCGCGTGGAAATGCTTTGATTCAAAGGGGACGTAAAATATACAAAAAAAAAATCACTCCCTAATTTTAATTCGTCGAGACATTAAGTTTTTAATTTTAAATGCTATTTTATTATTATTTAAATATTTTAAGTCAAAGAAAGAAATAATTTAAGATTAATAATAATAATAATAATTTTTTTAAATAATCCAACCTTTAAAGAATATCGCGCCATCTATCGACGACAATATCGTTTTTCAAATTTCAACAGCCTGAAAAAAAGTTTGAATTTTGATTTTTGGATTTTTTTTCCTTTGGATGTGATCTAAATGCTCTCTCCGTGCCAAATTAGAAATTTATGCACTTAGTGATTAAGGATCGGAATTTCCATTAACTCACTCATGCTATCGCTATCGATCATATTACTGTATATATAAAAATAAGTTTGAAAACATAACTACAAAATGTAAAAATTATTTTAATTTATCGAGTAACTTCTGTTTTGATGTTCAATAAAAATGCACTGATTTAAATGTCATTTGAATTTTCATATACCGAAATATCCTTTGTAGTGAATTAAATTAGCAGCAAGGATGTTTTTTTTTAATAATACATCCATGTATAGCAGTCAAACATCCTTGATAGCAGTACACGATAGGAATGCTAAATTTCAGTCTGATAATTGAAATTTACATTTTTCAAGGTACTGTATTTATATCAAATTTTCTATTTCTGTAGTTGAACTAAACTTAAAATTTGACTTTGAACGGTAAATTTAAAGAGAAAAATCTGATAATTGAAATTTACATTTTTCAACGTACTGTATTTATATCAAATTTGCTATTTCTGTAGTTGAACTAAACTTAAAATTTGACTTTGAACGGTAAATTTAAAGAGAAAACGGTAAGAAAACTTAACGTCATAAATTAACATCATAAAAATAGTACGAATAACATAAAACTTTAAATCACAAATTTGCTGCATCTCCCCGCTCGCATTGATGTGAAATTATAGAACTGCTATTTTTTTATAGTAGAATGATTAAAATTACGTGGAAAATGTTTGTGTTTACAGTTTTACTGATCCTGTAGGTTGATTTGATGAATATGCAATCTTTATATGAAATGATAAATGCTAATCTTAAGAGCACAAACATATGGTCTGCTGTGAACATCGAAGTATAACTAGAACAGGTATTCTACGATGCAGTTTTACTGATCCTATAGGTTGATTTGATGAATATGCAATCTTTATATAAAATAATAAATGCTAATCTTGGAGCACAAACATATGGTCTGCTGTGAACATCGAAGTATAACTAGAACAGGTATTCTACGATCTTTCCCTTTTCTGAAGAACAATTAATTAATTCCTTGTTGTTTTGAGATCCAACGTGATACTTTTATAATTATTGTATATCACTTGGTTGCTTGACAATAATGATTTTATAACTAAGCAAACTTAAGTCAATTGCGTAGGATTGCCAAAGTTTGCTACTAAAATCGAAAAATAAAACGTAATCTAAAAAATTAATAGAAAGTTATGGTTAAATAAATGCTTTTTATTAGAAAATTGAAATAGATTGACTGTCTTATACATTATGAAAGTATGATTCATCTCTTCCCCCATTTTTTGAAATTTTGGAATTTTACAGATAAATTTGTAGGAAATTATCAAAATATTCAGATATTGTA
Source organism: Olivierus martensii (assembly GCA_000484575.1). Classification (NCBI taxonomy): domain Eukaryota; kingdom Metazoa; phylum Arthropoda; class Arachnida; order Scorpiones; family Buthidae; genus Olivierus; species Olivierus martensii. Next base: position 15,482 of record AYEL01055095.1, read on the forward strand.
TATTTACTATTTAATTATGTATTTGGAAGTGATATTAAATGGTGAAAACCATTTTATATAGTTCATTAAATATTTCTAGATAACTTTCATCCAATTTGAACACTACTCAATCTAATAGTTCAAAAGTACACATTAATCACTGGTTAGCACTAAAAGACAATTTGTATTGAAACGTTTTTAGTTAATAAATTAAGATGATGTGGATAATTAATGTGTAACTGAAAACATTTCAGTTAATAAATTTTTTTTATTGGTAACCAATGCTTAATGTGTGGATTTTTAATCATTCCAGAGTAAAAATTTACCTGTGTAATGGCTATGTGTATCACATTGCCATCCTGGACTTGAGCCTACTGTTTTTCATAAATTGTTACATGGTTGTTTGCTAACCAGTTGATAGTAGTCAAAAACATTTCTTTATATGTATTAGAGTATATTTTTGTTTAATGTTGAGCTGTTTGTTTTCTTTTAATTCTTTTAAATATTTATAATTTAGTTATTGGAGTGATATCATAAATGTAATGTTAAAATATTTTATAATTATTCTATCAAAGCATTCTGAGTTAACACACTGGTGGACAACTTTAGTGACCTCTATGCTAATTTGGACCAATAGTTTTTCAAAAAATTTTGTAAAATTTGTGTCTTGTTGCATTCATTTGAAATATTTAGGAATACAAAATAAAAAAATTTCCTATTTTTTAGAAGAAAGAATATTTTTTGAATTGATGTTTTATAAAATTTTGAAGTATTTTAGGATTTCCTGTCTATTAGAGTAAGATGATTTGTTGAATTCTAAATTTTGATGATGAGAGAGTCATTAAAAGACATCTTTAACTGATTCGCAACTTTGTTATCATCTAGAAAATATCAATCTCATATAAATAACAAATGATTGAACTACGAAAGTGGTGCTAGTTTATAATATGCTCTGTGTTTCATCAGTATATTATAATTTTAGTAAATAGTGGTATAGTACTAGTTTGCTTTTCTCTCAGGAAAAAATAAATATAACTTGAAAATTTGTCCCTAGTAGATAGAAACAGTTGTGTTGGATATATAGCTAACAGTCTCATGCTATACAATAAAGACTTGTGAACACATTAGATATGGGAATATTTTACATTGAATTGAATTAATTTTTCTATGTTTAAAATGACTGATCTATTTAAAGAAAATATTTGCTGATGTTTAAAACAAGTTTAGTTTTCAATGTGTTAAATTGTTTTCCTACCGATGTAAACAATGTTTGTTTAATATGAATCCTATATATAGCACTAACAGCAGTTGAGATAAGAAAGCAAAATTTTTAATCGTTTAACATAACATAACAAACGTTTTTGGCCTTTTAAGCCATCATCAGGTTATATAAAATATCAGGTTATATATACGTTTTATATAACCTGATGATGGCTTAAAAGGCCAAAAACGTTTGTTATGTTATGTTAAACGATTAAAAATTTTGCTTTCTTATCTCAACTGCTGTTAGTGCTATATATAGGATTCATATTATGATAAGAGTTCAAGCAGTTTTTTCCTTAGTCAAATAACTTGTTTGTTTATTTCTTATATTTAAATAATTATTATAATAATTCTAATTATGATTACAGGATGAAAATTGAATAAATATAAAAATATGGAAGCTGCAGATGATTCTGATTTTGAATTGTATCCCCTTTCACTTTCTGAAATTTTAAGTAAAAAATCAAATTATGTAAATGAAGAAAATGATTCTGTTCAGTTTAAAGGAAAAATTTCAAATATATTTTCGTTGTCTATGGGATTAAAGAGACAGTCTAGGAATAAAATAAAAAAAACAGGTAATAAATTATTGTTATCTTTTGCTTATTTTTAAAAATAAAATACAGGAAGTTCTAACTTCATGAGCTGATTCATTCCTGAAGTGAGCTTGCAAAGTAAGAACTCATAAATCATCAGTATCATCAGTACTTTTTTTTTCTTAATGATGAGCCCACCAGTCTTATTAGTAATTCTTTCAAGACAATGTATTGAATAATCATTCATTATTTTCTGTAGAACAATCAGTTTTTTGTACATATGAAAAATTGAAATTAAAATGAAGAGTTCCATTCTTAACAATGAAATTTGATCATAAGATTAAGTAAAAATCAACAAAATTAATAATATATAATTAAACAATTATTTATATATTTAAATAAATAAAAATATATACTTTAAAATCAAGCAAATTATGATAATGATGAAAGTATGTCATATGAATATTAAGAAATTTTTATTCATTATCATTAACAAATGATTAGATGAAAATGAAAATAAGTTTTATCAGTGAATAATGTCTTAGGAACACTTGGGAATAAAAGTTATTTATATAATTTGCCATTGAAACAATGGCAGGTACAGTATGCACTACTTGAGATTTTCAGTCTACCATTTTGATTTCATAACAGATGAACTTTCTACTATAAACTGAGTTGTACCATACTGTATAGCTATGTACATGGTTTTAAATGCCTTTTTATGAATGTTTACCATTTATTTATTGTAATTAATATTCATGTTTTTGATTTTTTTTTGAAATTTTTATATTTGAAAAACTCAAACTGGGAACGTCCTATATTTCTTATATTTTAAAATATATTAAGAAAAACTATTTAGCTTTAAATATTACATTTTTCTTATTTTTTTAATATATTACAAAAATTTGAAATTGCTGAAATTATAAAATATTTCAGTCACACCATCTTTATTACATTGGAAACGAGCTGCAAAAAAAGCATTGAATATAGATGATCCATGGGCTGAATTTCATCTTAATGAGTTAGAAACAGAGACTGCAAAGCGTTACCGTTATAATACTTTGAAACAAGAATGGTTAGAGGATATCATAAAAGTGAAAATTGCTAAAGAGGTATAAAATATTTGTTTATATATTTTTTTTTTAAATAAAATATCTAAATTAATATTTTATTTTCTTTTTAAATAGCCATTTGGACATGGTGCCATGAGACAGTGTTATAGATTGTATGTAACTATTGTTAATATAATTTATTATATTATAATTTAGAGATTGATTAAATATAAAATGTATTTAAATAGAAGTTTATAATTTAATAAAAAATTAAAATATATTTCTTCTTTAATTATAACTAAGACAGATAGTGAACTATGGCACATTGGAAAATTTTTTGGCATGCAAAATCTTGAGCTGATATATAGCAGACTTCTGATTATCCAGATTGCAAACTATCAATGTTTTTATCTTACTTGTTAGATGCAATCTTGGAAAGATTTTTAATTGTCCTGGATTCATTTCTTTATTATATCTTAGATAATTGGTGATCAAAATTAGAAACAAGTTAAATTTTTAATATTACATAATTTCTTACTGCAATTAAACAAATTTCTTTTTCTTTTTTCAATAAAATGTAGAACATTTGAATATACAGATTGGGCCATAAGTTGTGTTACATATCATTTATTTCATAAGCACAACAGATATTGTCATTTTTCTTTAAATGTTCAGTACATATTATGATAATGTGTCTAGAATGTCAGTATGAACACTATTGTTATTGTAACATAACTGAATACGACACCATATTTAACAAGAAGTTTTGCAGAGAAAATCTGTGATACTTCTAAATGCATCTGTCATAGCAGCTTGCAGTTTGGCCATTGTTTGGTAACGCAGTTGACTGAATCTATCCTTAATGAAAACCCAGAAAGTGTTGTCTGGAGCAGTGCTTCCCAAACTTTATCTGTGATGGAGCACTTCACAAATCCTGAAATTTTTTATGGAACACTTTGGTTATTTTATAGTATAGGTAAATATTTATAATAAATAAATTAAGCAAAACTAATATTTATTATCAAATTCTAATTATGTAAAATAAACTAGCAATTTCAGTTTCAACATGGCACAGTATTTTAATTAAATTACATGAGACTTATATTAATTTTCATAATTTTTTTGCGGAACACTTATTGATCTTTTGCAGAACACCAGTGTTCTGCAGAACATAATTTGGGAAAAGCTGGTCTGGAGTGGACAAATCAGGGCTCCGTGATGATCAGATTAGGGGGGCCTGTGCTGCCTCCAATCTGCATCCAATCTACTTATTTGAAGACAATTCAATAAGACATTCTTGAACTCTAATAGCAAAATGTGTGGGGGCTCTGTCTTGTTGCAGGATTACAGTACCTGCTATTCCTATTGCCGAGAACTGCAGATAAAGTTTGCAATTGTTGAAGCATTTCTTCATATGACTGCTCATTAACAGGCCCATCAAAAATGTTCGAAGAGAAGAAGAATGTTTGCCACCGCAAAACTTTCCACTGAACATGGAGTTGTATTCAGTTGTGTTATGATAATGATGGCACTCATACTGATATTCTAAACACACAATGTTCAATACATGTTATGATTTAAAAAAAAATGACCATATCTGTTGCACTTATGAAATAAATGAGATGTAATGCAACTTATAGCCCATTCTGTATATATGCATTCAATTTATTTATTTTTTAATATTAAATTCATATTGTCCATAATTCCAGTATTTTTGAATATTTTTTCAGATTATTTGGGAATTGGTTTTCTACTTTTCTTGTTAATGTTTACTGGATTGGTTTAAAATTTGGATTGGCACGTAAATGTAGTTTTAATAAAATTTAACCAATTTTGGTGCACATCCTTGTAAAGTTTCACCACTGCCAAACTAAGATAAATTATTCTATAAACATATGTTTCATTATCATCATTTTAGCATTTGTATTTTCACCCACTATTAGATAAATATGCCTTCTATTGTTCATATAATCTGCATCTATTGGAAACCTAGTGCTTTTTCTTATGCCATCTCTTTAGCTTGTTTTGTTAGTCAGAATATTTTTTTTATTTGTCTTAGTTGCTACTTTGTAATTCTTTTTGTCCAGTAGTTTTTGTATTTTTGTTGCTACTGATGTTAACCTTGTTGAGTATTGAAATATTTTACACATTTTTTCCTGGAATAAAATTAGTTGGATTCTTGATGTATTAGTTCTGGTTTTTTTGATCCATATCTGTTTTCATTGTTCTTTCTTGCTAGAAGAAAAGAAGTCCAATATCGTTAGATTGGCAAGTTTTGCAAATTTTATCAATATACTACATCTTATTCCATTACCTGATGCCACATTTTCCCTACATTATTCATTCTTATGTCAGCCTCTGTATTGAAGGCTTCTATGATAATTATGAAGTGCACTGAATTAGTATTCATTATTTCATTGCTATTTTCATATAGAGCTTTGCTATATTATCCTCAGAGTTAATTTTTAAATGTATGGCTTAGAAATAATTTTTAAATATGTTTAATAATTATTAACTCATGCATATTTATTCATTGGAATATGAACTTTTATAAATAGTGATATCATTGTTACTTTGGATACATTAATTTTGAAAATTTCAAGTTATATTGATATTATCAACTTTTGATATCAAAAAATTTTATTTTTGAAAAATTTTGTATTGTAAACTTAATTTTAATTTCATATAGTTTTGTTTATAGGAAAAAATTTTAAATTAAACAAAAGTATAAGTATTCCTTGAGTTATGAATTCTTGTACATGAAAATAAAGATATCAACTTTTGATATCAAAAAATTTTATTTTTGAAAAATTTTGTATCCTAAACTTAATTTTAATTTCATATAGTTTTGTTTATAGGAAAAAATTTAAATTAAACAAAAGTATAAGTATTCCTTGAGTTATGAATTCTTGTACATGAAAATAAAATGGTATACATATTAGAATCCTGGATCATATAAAACATAAAAATCTAACCAAGTACTATATGATTGTGTTATATTCTATTTTGACTGATTTTATATTATGGAACATTGCTTATGTTAATTCACATTCAAGGTACAACGTGATGAATATGTGAGGGTCCTGCAACATATGTAGACTGGTGTCTTGGGTTTTATCATTCGACAATTCCATTTCTGACACCAGTATGAGGATCTCACAGCGGATAGCTGAGTAAAAAAAATGTGTATCGATAAATTTTAACGTATTTTCGAATAGGGTCTACATGAAAATAAAATGGTATACATATTAGAATCCTGGATCATATAAAACATAAAATCTAACCAAGTACTATATGATTGTGTATTCTATTTTGACTGATTTTATATTATGGAATATTGCTTATGTTAATTCACATTCAAGGTACAACGTGATGCATATGTGAGGGTCCTGCAACATATATAGACTGGTGTCTTGGGTTTTATCATTTGACAATTCCATTTCTGACACCAGTATGAGGATCTCACAACGGATAGCTGAGTAAAAAAAATGTGTATCGATAAATTTTAACGTATTTTCGAATAGGGTTGCGAATAAGTGACACAGGAATCCAGGATAGGAGAACTAATTCAGATACTCATTTAAAATAAATAACATATATTTATTTAAAAAAACAACAGGAAATAAAACATTATATTAACATAATTTGCTAGAGAGAGCTATTCTAGGCAGCGATCATACCTGGGAGAGAGAGTAAATAAAAAAAATGACATTATTCCTCTATTATTTGTTTATGTCTTCGTTCCCTATCTCATTGGATGATTGCCGACGGGACAGGACATGGATTCTTTTTTCTGCTCTACATTTTCACACCTTCTGTTTGGAAAGTGTTCTTTGCTCTGTCTCGATTGTTACGAAATAAAACATAATATTAACATAATTTGCTAGAGAGAGCTATTCTAGGCAGCGACCATACCTGGGAGAGAGAGTAAATAAAAAAAATGACATCATTCCTCTATTATTTGTTTATGTCTTCATTCCCTATCTCATTGGATGATTGCTGACGGGACAGGACATGGATTCTTTTTATCTGCTCTACATTTTCACACCTTCTGTTTGGAAAGTGTTCTTTGCTCTGTCTCGATTGTTTCTTGTCTCTCATCTGTCCTTTCTTATTTGAAAGATGAACTTATCTTTTGTTTATTCAATAAGAGACAATTATATTCTCTTATTGTTTAGAATTTTCTGAATTAGAATTAGAATTTCTATTTCTGAATTATTTGAATCTGAATTCTGAATTTTCTGAATTCTATTTCTATTTCTGAAATTTCTGAATTAGAATTTCTATTCCGAAGCCAATCACATTTCATCATTGTTTTATGAAATCGATTCTTCTTTTCAGACGTCTCCAATTTTTATTAAAAAATTAATTTTAATAATTATAAAATTTTGTCAATTAATATATATTAAATTATTTTATTATGGTTTGCTGGTTTCCAAATATAAGTCATACAACAGTTTAAAAAATTCATAACACTTTTTTTTTTAATTTTTTTGTGAATAATATTTACAAAATAGAATAATTTTTTAAAACTAGTTATGAAAAATTATGTTCTTTAAATGAAGACCATTTTTTGTGTCACAAATTTGGATATTTTAAGAGCATTTTTCCATTACATTTCTCAGAGTATTCACTCCTGTGGACAGGATTTCTGCTCAATTAAGTTAATTTTGTTAAGTTATCATTTTGCACATGGAGTATTCTGTATATGCTGGAAGCCACTTAAAGAGCTCATCATAGACTTGCCAACACTCATGTTGAAGTCAATTGGAAGGTTGAAGAATGGGGTTAAATTGCCAAGACCTGGATCTATCCTGAAAAACTGGAAGTGTGAGACTTGGATTTGAATCAGATTATCCAAGGTTATGAGTGCTTTATCATGCAGCCATTAGATTTCTGCTTGGATGTTATTTTTAAATGATGAATTGGAACCCAGTCTTCAAGGTGATAAGTGAATGCTTTTCCATGCAGCTATTGGACTGGATTTCTGCTCTGATGTTATTTTTTAACCAATGGATTGTTACACGATATGGACAATAATTCTCTAAGAAGTACACTTAAGAGAGTATAATTGGCACTGATAAATGGCTTGTAGATTCTCATTGCCCTATATTCTACAGTAAGTTATGTAACAGTTTAAAAATTTCATAACTTGTTTTTAATTTAAATTTTTTTTTCATCTTATTAGAGTTTAGAGTGAGTGATTGAGAAATTTACCACAAAAAAATTCTCAGTTAAAAACCATACAAAAATCATTGAATTTTATTTTGAAAATCAATATTCAATTGTTTTAGCACATAATATTGTGTCTATCAAGCATACTATTGTCATTTTCATGTTTGAATAGTGCCATCAAAATTGATGATTTATTTCTTGGTGAAATGTTTTCAGCAGCATGATGCAATAAATGATCTTCCTCAGCCTGGAAAACTATGTTCAATCAGAAATGTAGGGAATATTCAACAAATATGGGAGTATTGATAAGAACCCTGAAACATCCACCTGAAGATGTTCCAGTCAGTTGTCAATGTCCCAAAGATCATTTCAACAAATTTTAGGAAGTGATTTGTATGTGACTCCTTAAGTGCAATTAATGCAGAAGCTGAAGCCAACAGATCATCCCATTTATGCAATTCAAATTCAAGAATTAGCAAAAAAGGAAAATGAATTTATTCATAAATTGATCATGAGTGATGATGCTTATTTTCATCTTAATGGGTTTGTAAATAAATAAAATTGCAAAATAAATGAGGCAGTGAGAATCCACAAACCATTCATCAGACTACTTGCATCCTCTTAAGCATACAGTATGATGCAGTATCACTTCTGAAAAAATGATTACCCTTACATCTTCAAAAATGAATATGTAATGACTGCAACAATAACTGGCAACAAATATCAAGCCCTGGTTCAAAATTTTTTGATACCTGCTGTTGAGAACAATCTGGAGTTGTTTCAACAGAATGGAGCCCCTGCTCACACTGCTAGAACCATTATTGCACTTCTAAGAAAAATTTTTGGTGAATGGATTATTTCCAGAAATTCAGGATTCAATTGGTTTCCACATTCACCAAATCAGAAAGCTCTTGATTATTTTCTTTAGGAGAGATACTCTGAGAAACATAATGGAAAATGCCTTTGTAAGAGCCTGAATTTGTGAGACAGAAAATGGTTATCATTTGTGGAACATAAATTTTCATAACTAGTTTTAAAAACAAATCCTATTTTTTAAACATTATTTACCAAAAATAAAAATTTAAAAAGAAAAAATTATGAATATTTAAACTGTTCCATGACTTATGTATTATTCTGTAAGAATGTTCTCTTTCTAATACAAAGTGCAATATATTCTAATGATCTAATGATGCTGCAATACAGCGATGTAATTATCAGGAAATGTAAAATATTTTAAAATATAAAATTCTGTGCAAATTAAATAACTATAATTTGTTTATATTGAAAATTAAATGAATAAATCAGTTATTGTAAAATAAAAATATAATCATTGACCCAAAATAGATTTATATTCTGATTGCATAAAATTGATGCTGATTGAACAGTAATTACGTAAACCATTTATCTGTAAGATTTCTAATTTATAATTAACTTGAATATTAATTTATAATTATTAATATTTTATTTATAAATTTTTTTTTAATTTTTAAAGGAAAAAATTACCAACATTTGGTCATCATAGTTGGGAAAATGCTTCAAATTTTGTAGCAAAATGTTACATGGAAGATGTTAATAAAGAAACTTATTTTGAAGATGTGAAACTTCAAATGGATGCTAAACTGTGGGGAGAAGAATATAATCGGCATAATCCTCCAAAAAAAGTAATTGATCTTTTCTCAGTCTAAATATATTTGTAAATTAAATTTTTCTAACATTATCAAAAAAATATATGTAATCAAGATTTTCTAGTAAAATTTTTTATCATTATAAGTTTTCCTTATTTTTATAAAAACAATCTTGATTTCATACTTTTATGGTTTTAAAGTCTATAATTTGGAATAAATAAACAAATTTTAAAAACATTTTTGAAATTTTGATGTAAATATAACATATTCATTAAAAGTAAAACTTAAATTACTAAAAGTAAGATTTATGTATATATGACTCAAATCATTAAAAACAAATTATCATTTTTCTAGTTGAATATATTCTATGATCAGTGCAGATTCAATTAATATGGTAATTTTTTGAAATGCATTAGCTGAGTTGTGTGTGAAATATTCCTATACTGAGGACGAGTGAAAAGTTACTTTATCCAAAATAAATATATATAAAATAAATTCTAAAAATTAAGAAAAAGTAGGTTTAACATAAAATTTTTTGTGATTCAGTTCTTTGTTATGAAGTAATTATTAAAAAAGGGATAATTATATTTTTAAATAAGAAATTAAAAATCTGAACCTTACTGTCCTTAAATAGTTCAATCTAATTGCAAATTAAGTGAATTATTTAAAGTCAATAATTCAAATTTAAGTACAGAAATAAATTTATTATGTCAAATTTAATATATGAAATAAATTTTAGCAAATTCTATTAAATTTTATTTCAAAAATGAATGTAGATTTTAGATACTAGTGTATTTATTATAAATATTATCATTATTATATTTAATATATCATTTATATCTTAAATCATTGACTTATTGACTAATTTGTCCCAAAAATTTCAGTATAAATTGAAAACTATATAAGTCCAACAATACTTAAATTTGTTATAAATGAATGTACAGTCGGTTCCATAAAGTTTTGTACCTACCTCGTAGGGGCTAAGCTCACCGGAAATGGAATAATTAAGTGAAATTTATGAGTGTACTTTAAGCATAGATAAGAAAATATAAGGCCATAAGTGATATTTTTGCAAAAAAGTAATAGTTTAATGAATATTTTATTCACATTTTATGGAAATTCAACAAAACATGTATCCTTATATTTCAAACTGCATAAATATGGTACCTATACTTATACCCTTATTAAATGTATTAATAAAAACATTATATAAAAGAATATTTGATAAGACTCACCAAAAGAAATAACAACAGATAAAAAATACTATCAAGAGAAGTGTAAAAGCTAAATTCATAAAAATGATATAAAAAGTCATGTTTCATAAAAATAAATCAAAACATGTTAAAATAAAATTAAATGTTACATAAAACACCAATATCTGAAGAAAGAAAAATAGCAGAATAATTAAAATTCTTTCAAAAAAAGTTTAAAAGATTTAAAACTAAATAATTAAAATGCCAAAAGTTGTGTCAAAGAAATAATTATGGCTACATTGTTAACTTATTCAGGAGCAACTAATATCAACCTAATTTGCTAAATTTCTAAATTAATTATTATATAAAATTCTCAAAATGATAATTCTCTTGATGTTTCAATTGTCTAACTGGTTGAAATGTTAGGGCATAATCCTAAAGTTTTTTTTTGACTCCTGGCCAAGAATGTTTTATTAGTTTGGGAAAATAGTTTAAAATTGCAGTTCAATTATTGAATATTAAATGGCATACCTTAATCCAAATTAAAAATAATTATTAAGCCAACAGATATTCCATATCATACCATAGTACAAATTATTATTAAATCATTAAAATTTTAGTTTAATTCAAATTTATTCCTCTAAGAATTGTTTGACTAGTTAATATTTTACAGCTTAACTTTTATTGAAGTTAATATGGATGGATAGCAGAGTATATTGTAGATTTGTTTCTACTTTCTACAATAATACAAGATAATGGAGACAAAATTTTTATTCAAATTTCTGAAATAAGAATGATGTTTCTAGACTTTCTACAATAATACAAGATAATGGAGACAAAATTTTTATTCAAATTTCTGAAATAAGAGACTTTTAATTGCTCCAATCGATAATAATAATTTATATATCATCAATAACAACATTTTATATCAAACTATATTATAATATATGCAATGTGTCTGCAACTTCTGAGTTCACTGTAAGAGTAAATTTAAAATCATCAACAAAACTTAAGAGCATATTATATTTTTAATTAGAGTAACACTTATGCTTTTGATTTTAACAAAAACTAAATATGACAAATATTGATTCTGTAATTTTTTAAATTAATACAATTACTAAGTTCTTTTTTATTTATTTAAATTTTAGGTTGATATATTTCAAGTATGTGTTATTGAATTTGTGAATAGACCAGATAAACCTTTTTATCATTTAGAAAGATATATTGATGGGAAATATATAAAATATAATTCAAATTCTGGATATATCAGTTGTGAAAATCTTCGACTGACACCACAGGTAAATCATTTATTTAAATATAAGCTTCCTTTTTTTTATGTAAATAGTATTTTATTTATTAACCATTATTTATATCATTGTTAGATATTGTGATTTTTTTTATAATAACTAAATTTATTTTAAAAAATGACGTTTTTGTTTTTTAATTCATAAATGATAATGTGCAGACTCTCAAACTTTATTGAATAAATATTGTATTAATATAAATAAAAATGAATTGTCAAACATTTTTAATAAAATTAAAAAGAAAAATAGAATTTTCCTATATATTTTGGCTCTTACCAATACACTAATTATATTTTTTAATACTGATGCCTAAGTATATGCAATTTTGATGTGCTATCATTAACTGATATTTTTCATTATTTTCTGATATTTTATGAAAATTCATCTATTAATTCTGTAATTGTAGATAAATTTATGCTTTCTTTGTTAAAAAAAATGCTTTACATTATATAATGAACGAAAATTTAAACTTAGCACTAACGAGCAGGCCTAAATAAAACTCAAATATTTTATTTCTTTTGTTAAAAAAAAATGCTTTACATTATATAATGAACAAAAATTTAAACTTAGCACTAATGAGCAGGCCTAAATAAAACTCAAATATTTTATTTCTGAGGAACGTTTTCGGCTTTAGTTCAGCCCTCTTCAACTCAAGATAATACGTAGTTTATGTTCTGGAACATAGAACTTAAATACAATAATTCTTAACACATTCTAAAAACACACCAGTGAAAAATATAAATTTTTTCAAGCTTATGAAGATATATAGTCATACAGATATCAGATCATACAGATATAGATTCATACAGTTACAAAATAATCATCAAGTTCTTTTATAATACAACCCTTCATTTCAGGTTCGGCTTTCTTTTAATGCAAATTTCCAAGCTTGGGAGAGCTGTAACGACTGTCTTTCATTTATTATTTTGCCTCTTTCACTCCCTTGAAAAATTCTTATTTCCTCGGCTATTTTCAGCTCTTTATCATTATTCACTCTTCTTACGACCTTTGCTTCTTCCCATTCTATTTTAATGTCATATTCATAAGCCCATCTGGTTAGCGCTGTTGCTAATCTGCCATTCCTTACATCTGCATCGTGTTCTTTTAGCCTTTCCCTCAAGTTTCTCTTTGTCGCACATCTGGCTAGCACTGTTGCTAATCTACCATTCCTTACATCTGCATCGTGTTCTTTTAGCCTTTCCCTCAAGTTTCTCTTTGTCGCACCGATATATATTTCTTTTTGCTGCTTATCCTTATTAACCAGAGGAATTTCATATACTCCTGTTTGTTCTACTCTATCATAAGCATCTTTAATATTTCTTAACCTGCTCCATACTGTATTTCCTCTCTTAAAGGCTGGTTTCTTTTTACTTTTCTTAATTAAATTCTTAACAGTTTTTGAATGTCTAAGGTTTGTGTTCTGTTACTACCTCATATTCATTATTTACTGTTTTGCTATTATATGGGCCACTTTGATTTAATTCTTCTTGTCCAGTTTGTGTTGCAATTTGTCTTGTTTTCAATATTTTGTTAAATAATCTTTTTACTGTTCTTTTACTATAACCATGTTTTTCTGCTACTCTTATAATCTTTTCAATTTCTTCATTTAGGAATTCTTCTGTATTATATAATGAAACATAAACAATTATTATACAATTTTTTTATAAATTTTTAATTAGTTATTAAAAAATATGCAATTATTTGTCTAAGGTTATGTTAAGGAATTCTTCTGTATTATATAATGAAACATAAATAATTATTATACAATTTTTTTATAAATTTTTAATTAGTTATTAAAAAATATGCAATTATTTCTTACCTGATGAACAAACTAATATTCTTAAAACATAAGTTAAATAAAATTTTATTATAATTTTATACATTTCACAATGTTGGAATTTTGCTGCTGCATTAGAAAAATTTATAAAAAATTGAAATTTCAATACCAGATGGTAAATGTTACATATACAGGAATCCCTTGATTAATGTGGTTAATAAATCCTCACAATTCACAGCATATATGAAAACCGCATTAATCAAACTAAAAAATCAATGGGAATAATTATAATGAATCCTGGAAAATATCAAAATTTTAAAACATGTATTTTTTTCCCTCTCAAAATATATCTATATTGCATTACATGTATTGATACTTTAAATCATTAAGGAATATGTGTAAGTATTTAAAAAATTTATGTAAGAATTAAAATTTATTTTTTACAAAATTGCATAAATTTTATAAAAAATAATTGCACATCCATAGACATCAAGACTAGAGAGGAACTGAAGGCAAGGTTGGCTATATAATATTGTAATAGCTATTATTAGGTAGTTGCCATTCATGCTAAATTTATTAATAAATAAAATTACGAATGAATTTAAAATATAACAATTAGATGACGAAAGTTGTAATATTAACAGAATTAAATAAATAAATAAATTTATTGCAGTACTCTAATTATGTAGACCAGCGGTTCTCAACCTTTTCGAGCCTAGCGCCCCTTGGGTGAATGCGATTGTTCTGACCGCCCCCCCGTCATCTTAATCCAATCCACCAAGGCACAAGGTCGAATGAAGACTTGGACAAAGCAAATATATATATATAAATATATATATAGATACATATATTACATTTTTCCCCAAAAAAGGCATTTTTTTTATTAACATACGCTTGCCTTCCTCAGTTTCCAAAAGAAGAACCGATAGTGTTTCTGGATGAATTATCTTCTTTCATTACAAAATAATGATATAAAACTCAGGACAAAACAGAACAGAATACTGCTAGTTGCTGACTGGAATGAGACATGAGAGGCTGAGGAATTCAGAATTGATTGGTGCTCCACCTCGTCAGCTTAATGGTTGTGAAATCGGTCACTCAATGTTCTTGTGCAGTGTTGCCAGTTCATTGTCAAAAATTTGTAAAAAGTATATGGATGCAGAATGCCCTTTGTTCAATAATACTAAGAAAAAGTCTAACATGTCATGAAATCTCAGCACCCTCTACATAATCTATTGCCCCCCTATTGCCCCTTTCGAAAACGAGAACGCCCCCTAGGGGGCGATATCGCCCAGGTTGAGAATCCTATCGCCCCCCTATCGCCCCTTTCGAAAACGAGAACGCCTTCTAGGGGGCGATATCGCCCAGGTTGAGAATCAGTGATTGTAGACTATAATCCCTGAGATTCAGTTGTCAATGCTTCAGAAAGTTTTCAAAAAAAGAAAAAAAATTAACTTGTTGAAATGCACTAATCAAATGCACCACATATATTAAGGGATAGTCTCAAATTTTCTTTGTGCACTAATCAAAACCACATTATTCAAACTCACACTAATCAAGGGATTCCTGTATATTGTAATATCCTTCTTAATGCATTTTCACTATAATGTACAAACAATATTCTATCCATTCCTGTTATAGCATAATGGTGCCCTACCTAAAATTTCCATTATTCAGAAAAAAATTCAATGCAGTGGATTCTGAAATGATCAGTGCCATATAGTACTGTATATAATAATTTTATTTTATATTTCATTATAATAAAAACTTACATTTTATTTCACTTATTAAATATATACATAGATACCATATTTCATAATTCTAAGACATGTTTAATTCATTTTTTAACTTTTTTAACCCATTGAAGTTTGTGACTTTTTCAAAATACACCTAATTAATATGCAAAAAGTTAATATAATGAGAATTGAATTATTAATTAATATTAATAATTTATATTATTACTATTACTAATTATAATTTATTTATAATTAGTTCTATATAAAATATGTTGATTAATAGTTCTTGATGTAATGAAGAAGATATGAAAATACTGAAAACATTATACTTAAATAAAATATATTTTTGTTTTTATGAAAAAATCTGTTGATGCTCAATTAAGTGCTAATTATAAAATACGAATAAGTAAAAGTTGACAAGAGAAGAAGGAAAGGTTCAAAGTAAAATAACTCTCTTCTTTGGGGCATATAGTTACATTTTTGTATTATTATTTGTAGTTAAATTTATCAATAAAGCTTTGAATAAGATTCTTGAATCTTAAGCATATTAATACGATATATTAATTTTCCAATTTTTGATTTTTAATTAAGCATTTTTATTAAATTTTAAATTCTATATAAGATTTTGATCCACTATGGAAATTTCTTTATATTAACAAATAGATTTTTAGAAAGTTTTATATAAATATGCTTAAAAAACAAAAACAAGTAGCAGATAATTATTGAATTGATGTTCCATTCTATATTTCTGATATGTTTTTCTGTTATTTTTAAACAAAATGCTTAATAATAAAAAATTTTTTTTATATGAAATTTAATATTTCATTATGAACAAAACTTTATTTATAGAAATGTAGAACAATGAAAAAAATCCCCTATTCCACGTACATCACAGTCTCAACAGAATTCTGCTTGTTTAAAATTCAATTCATTTTTAAATAATATATATAATAAAAGATCATTTTCTCTGCTGATTATAGAATTGAAGTTGTTATATTGGTATATGCTTTCATGGAAAGTTTTTTGTTAGAAAAAATAGAGACCAGCAGGAAGAAATAACACCCAATCAAAGTTTTGCTTCAGAATTGCTGTGATTTTATATGTAAGGAATGTACAAAAATAAACATGTCTTAAATATTTTTGTGTGTTAAACAAAAGGAACATTTTTGATTTCTTTATGATGTAAGTATAGTTAATACTGTGTGTATAATATTCTATTGATAAAAATTATATATTTCAAATTCTCTCTTCAACTCTTTTTCTATATATCTTCAGTTTTATTCTCTTGCCCTCACTTTCACTAGGCTGAACCTCTGAATAGGGCCTTATTCTTCATTTTATAATGTAATTATGTGCATGGATTGTTATGGATAAGACAGAATTCATCTATCTTTTAACCCATATGTCATAAGAGGTGACTATGTGATGCCTTCTCTGTTCTGCTAGATTCCTTCTGGTAGAAAGTTTTTCTTCATTCCTCATGCTTTTATATATTCTTTTCAGTTTGTTATTCATTCTTCAAAAGTTAAATCACTGAATATGTTCTCAATCTCTTTCACTAAAGTTATATACATGACTGTATAATTAAGTAAAAGTGTTATTTGTTGGAGAGTTTATTAATAAGAATAGACCTATAAATTATTAGCTGTTGGAATATGCAAACTGATGTAATTCAGTGCAATATAATCACACTACTTTCTGTTTTACCTTTTTCTCTTGGTTATATCACAATGATCAATACAGTGAATCCAATATTTTCTTTAAGTGCCCATTTATATTCCAATAATGAATTGGATTTTCAAAATTTATAATTCAGTGCAATATAATCATACTACTTTCTGTTTTACCTTTTTCTCTTGGTTATATCACAATAATCAATACAGTGAGTCCAATATTTTCTTTAAGTGCCCATTTATATTCCAATAATGAATTGGATTTTCAAAATTTTTTAAATTATAAAATGCTTTTGTCCTTATAAATAGATAATTTTTTCAATAAATGTCAGTGTTCTGACTCTTGAAATTTAGGATTGGCTTATACATAAATACAATGGTATCTTGGTTAACAACAGCCTTGGATAATGACGTACTTGGTTAACGAAGAGTGGTTGTAAGAAAATATGTCTCGGTTAACAATGCAGGCTTTGGTTAACGACTTCTGATTATATGAACTTTGACAAAATAGAGCTCTGTAAAACACCTCGTCATCGCACACATGATTTGTTAGCTCAGTTGTTAATCGTTATTTAATATTTAATCAATAAAAGGATGAAGTGTCTTTAATTTATATACTACTATATTATCTGTAGTAGAATTATTATTTATTTTATTTTCAAGTTTATTTGTATATGATGCTTATAGTACTACATTATATATTATATGTATTAAAACATTGTAGCATCTCTCTGTTTGAATTTTAAGAGAGTTGTAATTTGAATGTTTAAATATTCTTGTAGTTTGTTCTGTAAGCTGAAGAGGATTAGGTTATCAATTAAAAACATTTCTGAATTAAAGTTTTAGTTATGTTAATCTTTGAACATTTACTTCATATAGTGCTGTAATTGTTTTGTTAAGAAGAATTTTTATTTTTATTATTGTATTATAGACCCATTATTGGTTTGGTTTTTGAATTATTTGAGTTTTATTTCTTATTTTTAAATTAAGATTTTTAAGTAAAATAAAAAGTTTTTATTTATGTTAGGCTTTCAGTCACTTCACATTTGAGAGATCTGGTCATCAGTTAATGGTTGTGGACATCCAAGGTGTTGGTGATCTGTATACAGACCCTCAAATTCATACAGCATCAGGTCGAAATTATGGAGATGGAAATCTTGGAATAAAAGGAATGGCATTGTTTTTTCACTCTCATGTTTGCAATAAAATTTGTGAAAGCTTGGGACTAACAGCTTTTGATTTGGCTCCCAGTGAAAGTTTAGAACTTCATAAAATAGCACAGTTGCAGGTATTGTTAAATTTAAATATTTGATCCTCTTAGTAGAAACCAAGCTTGATTAACTTTGTTTTTTATAAATTTCTTAATTTTAGTATCAGAGCGTATGATTAATGGAAACATGTGCTTGGTTCTACTAATCATTTGCTCTTGTTTCTAAGTTCACTGTTCATTACAATCTAATGATAGTGTGGACTGAAGCAGTGTCATAAAGATTTTTTGTTTTTTACATTTTCTTAATTAGACAATATAAAAAATACATTTTTTAATTAAGCATAATTTTTTTTAAACTTCATTTATAAAGTTATTAGATCATGGTAAAAGGATATATTCAAGATATAATAGCAAAGACATTAGAGATTGTGATGAAAAAAACGTAATGATAAATTTGAACAATTCCAGGAGAATTGTACACATTACTTTCATATGTCTCTGTTATGGGACTGGTGAATGAGATGTTATGTATGAAAGTTGTAGATATAGGTTGAATCTATGGGTAAATCTATGTTTTTTATTAACAATTGTTACACAAATTGAATATCCCTAATCTGAAATTCTGAAAACCAAAATATTTCATAATTCATAACTTCACTTTTACACTAAGAGATGACACAATAGTACGTGTGCAGCAGTGACATACTGTTGTGATTTTATAGGCCATTTTAGTTTATTAGTGTGAGATATCTTTGATTACTTATATTCTGTCATATTGTTTTATATATTGTTATAAAATGTCAAAAATGTCTGATATTGATAACTGTATGGAAGTATTTTGGATAAGATTTTGCCAAAGATGTTAAATAAATTCATTTTCATTTTTGTCATTCATTATGTCAAATAAAAAACAATTTCAAATAAAAAGGAATTTTTTTTTTCATTTCCAATAATGGATTAAGTCCTCTGAGGTTCCCTGGCAGTAAAAGTCATGAGGTCCTAAAAATGTTTATATAATATACGTATATGTTACAAAGATAACTATAGCATCACTATAATAAAAAAATAAAGCACACACAATATACAATTTAATATTTTTATTTCAAAGCATTGCAAAAAATTTATCTTTATAATAACATCAAGCATCGACTGGATTGGTTTTGTGGAACTCTTTGGCATTCCACTCTAGAGGATCTAGGTTCAATTCTCAAATTTCATTCCTTAGAAATATTATTCATGGGGGCAAACCTGCTGATTCTTGTACACTACAATCTGGCCAGATTGCAGAGGATCTCTTTCTTAGTGGCAGAGCTACAGCAATTTGTCACAGGTGCTACAGCTCTGCCACTTAGTAATCACTGATTAGAAAGTGATGTCATTTGTTGACAAAAAAAAAAAATAACATCAGACATAAATCATATCTGATGTTATTTTTTATATTATTTATATCATCATCAGGCATAAATTATGCCTGATGATATAAATAAAATTTCTTTTATATAAAATATATAAAAAATAAATGATA
>AYEL01055123.1:0-68045 GCA_000484575.1 Olivierus martensii
GACATCAGCCAACCACGTTTGACTAATAATATATATGATGATGATTATTAATGTTTTTATCTGATGTTGCTTGAGTATTTCTGTTGCACAATTTTATTAGAAATTCTACTCAGTTAGTCCAATTCCACCAGAAACTTTGTCGTCTGATTATTACTGATACTAAAAATTTCATTCATTTAATAATTATCTCTATTCTTCAGAATCTTCAATCCTCCATTCTTCAAAGACTCATAAATAAATTCCAGAGTAAAATTGACTTTCAAACCTTCATTATGTGATTTTATATCATACTGAATCTTATTGATTTACGAAAATAAAATACGATTATTGAAAATAAAAAGCAGATATTTAGACTTTTGTACATATATATGCATAAACAAACCGAATCAAGAAATTTATAGATTTTATTAATAAATTGAATTTACACAGAATGATGTTGAAAAATTTGAGACTATTGGCCAGATAGAAGTCCTCTGTGAGCAACCATTCTCTCAATTAGATGGGCTAGAGAATTCGATCATTACAAAAATAATATCATTTATTATACTATACTTGTTCAAACATGTCTCAGTTTTTCCAAACATGAATTATAAAGCTTTCAGAATGTTGGAAGAGTGTTATTGAATCAAATAGAGAATATACAGGGTGTTTTCTAGCACCCATACTACCCTTTTTTCTCGGAAACGAGATGAGATAGGAAGCAGGGGAAAAATTTTGATTACCAAAGTATATCTGAAGAATCGAATGGGCAAGAAGTAGGGGGAAAAATTTTGATTACCAAAGTATATCCGAAGAATCGAATGGGCATGATAAAAAAATTTTGTGGGCCATCGGAACTAGGGGCACAAGGGGTCAACTATGAAATCTCCAATGGAATAGGAGCACAAGGTGTCAACTATGAAATCTCCAATGGAAATCAATACCGATTTTGGCATAATTGGATACAACTGCGAAAAAACAAACAACTTTTGTTTTGAAAGTTTTTTAATATCACTTACGGTAGTGAGATATCACGAAAAAAAGATGCTGCCGCATGTACCGCCGATTGGGCTATTCAAGCAGTAAAAAGAATTAAAATCAGACAGAGGGCATCTATGTACAGTCGAGAACAAAAGTAAATCGCCATTATACCGCATCGGCGTGAAAAATTACGTCAAAATTTCGTCACGACGTCAAATGTGACGGAATCGGCAAAGTAGACATTAATAATGCATAATAATGTCGAATAACGGGCGTTCCTTTGTCGAATATATATTTTTAATACTTTCAATCGAATAACTTAAAATAATACAATATAATAAACAAATAACTATTAGCATAACAACAACAGACGAAAACTCTTCGTTCTATTACGTCGTCATCCAATTCCAAATCGTTGGGCGCATTCGGAAACCGAACGATCTTGTATGAGCGATCACGTGACCCACGCGTCATTCGCCAATAGAGTATTACATACTGTTAAATAAATAAAAATATCTATGACTAACTTGTAAGGTTGAAAAATGTTCAAGTAAAGCAGGTATTAGGCTACGGTCAAAATCAAAGGCTGAACGTTCATTTAGAAGCGATCACGTGACCGCTCTTGGGTGCGAACGCGCCCATTTAGTATAAACACTGAACAGATATTTAATTAAATACAGGTATATTCTGATGAACAGATATTTAATTAAATACGCACAATTAAAACGAATGCCGTTCACGCTGCTACGAGACTTTAGCAGACGATGTTTTCCAGACGCCGCGTTTCTTGCGAAAGCTGGATGACGTAGAACGAAGAGTTTTCGTCTGACGTTGTTATGCTAATAGTTATTTGTTTATTATATTATATTATTTCAAGTTATTCGATTGAAAGTATTAAAAATATATATTCGACAATGGAACGCCCGTTATTCGACATTATTATGCATTATTAATGTCTACTTTGCCGATTCCGTCACATTTGACATAGTGACGTAATTTTGACATAATTTTTCACGCCGACGCGGTATAGTGGCGATTTACTTTTGTTCTCGACTGTACATTGCCAAACATTATTGAAGCAGCAAAGAACAGTATTATGCAGATTTAAGGCGAATTCTGATACTCGGTAGTAGCACTCGAACCGCAGATGTGACAAGCCTTTCGCCATCACAGTTCAGCATGGAGCCATACTCAAGAACGAAGGTTTCTGGTCTTCTTTCAGCGCTTTATGAGTGCCGTAGATGTACACAGATGATCTCTATGAGATTCTTCCTTTTATTATTGCTTGAATAGCCCAATCGACGGTACATGCGGCGGCCTCTTTTTTTTGTGATATCTTACAATCCGTAAGTGATATTAAAAAACTTTCAAAACAAAAGTTGTTTGTATTTTCAGGCAGCATCTTTTTTGTGATATCTCACAATCCGTAGGTGATATTAAAAAACTTTTAAAACAAAAGTTGTTTGTTTTTCACAGTTCTAGCCACAATTAGTTTTCAAAACAAAAGTTGTTTGTTTTTCACAATTCTATCCAATTATGCCAAAAAATATTAAAAAACTTTCAAACAAAAGTTGTTTGTTTTTCACAGTTCTATCCAATTATGCCAAAATCGGCATTGGTTTCCATTGGAGATTTCATAGTTGATCCCTTGTGACTCTCCGATGGATAGTTTCCATTGGAGATTTCATCGTTGATCCCTTGCCTCTCTACTTCCGATGGGCCCACAAAATTTTTATCATGCCCATCCAATTATAGTTGACTCCTTGTGTCCCTACTTCCGATGGGCCCACAAAATTTTTATCAGTTGACTCCTTGTACCTCTACTTCCGATGGGCCCACAAAATTTTTATCATGCCCATTCGATTCTTCAGATATACTTTGGTATCAAAATTTTCCCCCTGCTTCCTATCTTATCGCGTTTCCGAGAAAAAAGGGTTGTACAAATGCTAATAAACACCCTGTATACTTGATTAAATTGATATTAGTGATTTATCTTTTATATCCTTTCAAAAATTAATGCTAAAAATGATATTATTTTTTTGATGGCAATGGTATTAAAATACTATATGGGGATCGACAAATCAAATATAGATATTCCTGAAATATATTGAAGGATGTCATTCGATTCTAAATATTTTAGATGGAAAGCAAGAACTGAAAAATTATGTTACGCAAAAAAATCGTAAACTTACTAATAACTGTACGTCGAAAGATGTAAAAATGTTAAAATAGATTTATAAGCAAAATTACTAATTAAAAATATCCATTGATTATTGTTACTCGGGAAAAAGCAAATCGGTTTTATATAATATCTTTTAAATATTTTAGATAGCTTAACGCAGTAGTTTCCAAACTTTTTGTGTCTGCGCCCCCTTTTTGCATAAAAATTAGTACGCCCCTCATTTTCATAGCAGACTAATTTTATAAATACGTTCTACTTACAATTTAATACTACAAAACAATATACCATAGTTTGTATAAATAAAGTTCTTATATGTAAAAATATGTATTTATTATGGTGTAATAATTTTTAATACAATTAAACACAAATAAAAAAAAACGAAAAATAGAATACATGTTTAATACAACATAGTATTTAATGCAATGGATGTATTCGTTTTTTAGCACAAATTCTCTCAAATTGGGTGTAATGGAAGATATCACTACTCTCATTTCTTTTACAATTAATAAACGAGATCGTTATTTTAAGTCTTTAAAATAGCTATAGCAGAAATTTCTGGATACATGGATATATGTACTGTATTTATAACCGTTTTGCTGGTTCATTTTTTTTCGATACCAATTTGAATTTATTTTTTTGCTTGTTTGTGTCAAAAATGATGTTTATGTTAATTCTTGCAATCCCCCTTGGAATAGACTCGCGCCCCACAGTTTGGAAAACACTGGCTTACTGCAAGAAATAAAAGAAAAATATGAATAAATTAAACTTCTATTTCAGAATTTAATCTATGGCTTAATAAACATCCGTATGAGGAATAAAAATTTTTTAACTTGTTACAAAATAACAAAATTAATAAAAATATACAGAATAATATGTACATTTTCAATTTGCAAATTAATAACTTTGTAATACAGTTCTAAATGTTAATCACGCAATCCACGTATTAGTTTCGTCTAATTATTTTGTTAGCATAATATAATCAAAATAAAAATATATAATTAATAAAAACGTCAAATCGGTAAATTTAGTACAATATATAATATAATTTCTAATTCTACATTTATCTACGTGTAGCTTCATCATTGATGATGCCAGACAATTCTCATTATACTCGTATATAGCGTGGAAGCGATCTGCTGTATTTTAAAATAAATTTAAAAGAATAAAACAGATTATTAAAGCTGATGTAAAAAAATCGAAATCAAAATTGCTTTAAAATGAAATATGATGATAGCATTCTATTAAAAGAAGCATCTTTAAAACATAATAAATACATTACCATATAAGTTACAAAATAAAATTAAATATTCGATAAAATTTAATTTCAGACGTTTAATGATTTAATTTAATTTTAAAATATATTTGATTTGGATCTAATTTGATTCGATTTAAATTAAATTTTCAGTATAAGAGAAATATATTATTAAAATAGTTTTCAAAAATTGCATTTTAATATTAAAGAAAATTAAATTAAAGATGATTATTAAAATATATCTTAAAATTTGAATCATTTGAAATATTTTAATAATTATATTAAATATATATATATTAATCTATCATTTATTATCAATTAATCTTTCTTATAAATTCATATTTTATAGCAAAAGTTTTTCTCTAAATCGGAATATTTGTCAAGTTTAAAACTTTGACATATTGTCATAGTGTCAGACTTTATAAAGTGAAGATTGTCAATAAGACTGACAATATTGTCTAACATACATGTTGAGATTTACAATCCGACAAAGACGTAGTGAAAATTTGAATCAAAATAGAAATATGTCAAGGCGAGTGAAAATAAAAAAAATTTATATGAATTTTTTCAGAAATTTTCAATAGAAATTTAAATAAGAAATACAATAAGAAATGAAGAAAATATTATCATCATTATTTTTACATCTGAAATTAGGATATCAATTTTAATAGACACTTCAAAGGAAACTGAAATTACGTACCTAAAGTGAAACAAATCAATAAATTTATTGATACATAGAATAATATACTGCACTATATTAAAATTCAAAAAGAGATGTTTGAAATTTTCGTCACGGCTTTCTAGAAATTTTAAAGCCGATACTATCACGATATGAACATTTTATTCGAACTATTTACAACATTCTTAGAAGGATATGTACTTAAATTTAATATTCAAACTATTTCTCCGATAATCCAGTGCGATTTACTCAACAATTTCTAATGGCTATTGAGTTAAGTGATAATATATAACTTATCATAAAATTAAATTTAAGAATTTTTTAAAAAAAAGTATCATTGATCGAATAATTCAAATAATATGAAAATAAAAAAAATATATAAATTATACTCTTAAATACATATGATAATATTCAAACAGTATACTTATTTGATATATAGATATCAATCGAAAATAAGATTTAAATCTCTATATAGCAATAGATTTTTTTAACTAGACAAAATAAAAATGCAGTACGGTAATTAAAAAATTAAAATAATACTTCATATGATGCATTAGACTCTGTCGACAAAACGATTTAAACGGATGTAACCGTTTACAGTATTTCAAGAAACTTGAATAAACAAATGCATATATTTTTTGCATAAATTAATCATTTATGCAAAAGTGCATGAATTTATCTATTAAAGTTTTCAATAATTAAATAATATATTTTTTCATCTATTTAAATTTTTTACGTCATAATTATTGTAATGATTATATAGTGTAAACAGCAGAAATATTATTCGATAATAAAAAATATCTGATGATATAGAAAATTTGCTAAAATAAAATATTTATTAAATTGATATTTAATAAAATTTCTTAAATATATATATATAATGCAATATTTGTTTGTTTGTCTGTCAGTTTGTCTGTTCTGCATAGGCTGCCATACTGTTTGACCTATCAGGGCCAAATTCTGCAGAGTCACGCTGACAATTTCATCAATTTCATTTCAATCATGCATGGCTGCTTCAACCAAAAGAATTTTTTCGCACAATCGAAACACTGGTGAAACCTTAGCGCACATGTATTGAACGAGAAACGGATTATATTGAAAAATGACACGTTTTCGGTAAATGTTCCATTCTTTTAAAGATTTAAATACAATAATACCCCGAAGTTACGCGATAGGTGGGTTCGACGAATATCGCGTAAGTCGAATATGCGCAAGTCGGGATATATGTGTGTGTGTGTGTATTGACACAACTGACATAATTGTATCAATATTACAAAACAGATAAATAAAAATTAAAAATATATATTTATTGTGTGTGTGTGTGTGTGTGTGTGTATTGACACAGCTGACATAATTGTATCAATATTACAAAACAGATAAATAAAAATTAAAAATATATATTTATTGATTAAGTACAACTTAGAAAGATTTTTCTTACATTTTTTATAGAATTATCAAGTTGATTCTATGTGCTTACGTTACTATTCGAGTTACTTCACTTATGATTTAAATTTTATTCCTTTGCTTTCAAAAGTAATGTAATGCTAATAGAACTTTGGAATTCTATCTACATATGTAACAAGTATAATAAAATTTTGTTTAAAAGGTTTATTTTTTAATTATACTTATGTAATTTAGTAATTGTTTATCTAAAATAATGTAGTAGAACATTGTCAATAGATAAATTTAGAAACTATTTTCAGTTTTGAAAAAATTATTGTTTTTTTGAATTCAATTGATTGTTGACTTATTCGATTTTAAAATTCTTTTGAAATTTTATTTAAAAAAGTCTTTAATATAAGGTGAAACTTTTCTCTTCTTTTTTGTTACTCTGTTTCAGTTTTTAACAGTTGACTCCAATGTCTGTATTTTCAATGTATTATTTGAAATCTATATATTGAAAACGCTTTTTACTTTTTTATAAAAATTCTCTTCTGACAGTTCTTCAAATATAACACGATGCAATATTACATATTGAAATGTATTGCAGTATAAATCGCATTGAACACAATTTTATAAGCAAGATGGACTTGAAGATTCATTTTAAATCTATATAGAGCAACTTTATATAATCTCAAAAGAATTAATATGCATAAAAATAATTCAGTTTATAGCTATTGAAGTATATTTAGTGCTTGGATAAAAGCATTCTATTGTTAAAAAATCCTTTCTAGTCTTTTCTATCAGCTTATCTTCTTTCTAGATTTTAATCTTTTAAGTCATCAATGCACTATTTAAAATGTATATTGTAATGTGAATTATATTTTGTCTTTTCTAACTCAATATATGCCGTTTTTCGATCTAGTTAGCAATGGAGGAAACATTAACTATTAATTTGATGAAAAAACATTAATTTTCTTTGAATGAGTTATATTAATTTCCATGAAAGATGAATGATCTTATTATTACTTTTAACAAAATAATACATTTTTAATTATTAGTTGAAGTAGTAGCTTTATCAAATTTAGAATATGAAACAATAAAAAGATGAATTTATTCTTCGAATCTTAAGTTATAAACAGTATATGCATATGTATAGTGGAGTCAGAATTCCTCCAATTAATCTACGCATACATTTTAATCGGTAATAGTATCATTATTTTCTACAGAAATAGTAAATTTTATATTTAAAATGAGTTTATTTATGCCTTATTTAGAATTATGTAAAATAATTATACTAATGAATATTTTATAATTTTCATTGTTACTTTTTTAATCTTTTGAACAAATTCCTTTCACGATAGCTTCCTGCATATTTTGCTGGCTATAAATATTCTATTGATCTGACTGTTATAAGCAGATCTATCATTTCGGAGATAGTGAACATATTTATCTTAATATTATTTATTTAATATTTTTCTAGTCTATGTAAAATCATTGTTGGATAGTCTACTACAATATTCATATCTAATTTTAAACGTTTTGTATTCGGATTCAATTATTTGAAAAGAAATGAGAGTTTTTTCTCAAGAGGACTTAATGAATTATTGAAAATGCTAACAAGAATAATTGCATCATCAATTGATCAGCTAAAATATGATCGTTCAAAAATTGGTTACGGCCTGACAGTAAAAAGTTTTATAATTACTGATTAAATAATTCATATCCAAATAATTTTCCAATGGCAAATATTTGACAACAGAATATTTTATATCATTTTTCAGTTATAATTTACCGAAAACGATTTTTGCAAAATTATAAGTGGAAAAATATCAAAAATTTAATTAATAGAACAACAATATTATAACAAGGAGAATTCATATTATATATATATAGGCCTATATATATATTAGTCATTAAACGAATAAAAATAAGGATAAAATTAAGTAAAAGGATAAAAAAGTAAAAAGTATATATATATATATACATATGATAAATTTTGCATTTTAATTAAAATATCGGATTTTACTTAATTTTATCCTTATTTTTATTCGTTTCATATTTTGACTAATATACATTTAAATTGAGTTATTAAACTTAATATTAATGTGATGTATGATAACAATAACATTATAAACTTAATCGTCCATTAATTAAAATTAAATGTAAACATATTACAACCATTTATCGCTGTTGGATTCTTGATATTGTCATTGGAATTATACTGAAGTGAAATATATTAAAAAACTAGAAAACAAGATTCTTTCAAAAATTATATCTATAATGCATTCAAACTGAAATCTACTCAAATTTTTTGACAAGATTTATTTTTTTAAATAAGTATTTATTAGTTTCATGTAAATAGCAACAAATGCATATTTTTACTTTTGTAATCTTTGAAATAAATAGCATTTTTGGTTAGATTAGCTATTGTTTAGTGATCAATTACTAGTTGACATATTAACGTGAGTAATTGTTAAGCAAGTAGTTATTGACCGATTAATTGTTAGATGAAGATTAATATTGTAGTTGGCAATTGTTGGCGATCAATTATTGTCTAACATTCTTCTCCAAAACTAATACATAATAATGTGTCATCATAAAGCTATTTGTTCTTCTTATTTTGCAAATATCAGAATTTTCTTTATGAAATTTTATATTATAAAATTTAAATTTTATAAAATGAATCTAGGAAAGGTATTTTAAATTAAATTAAATTATAAAGAATGTATCTACAGTATGACAATTTTTTAATCTAAGTTATATGAAGTATTATTATAACTAATTTTTAAGCTGTTATTTGTTTGAGCATTTTATTACCGAATGCAAATATAATTATATAAGTTAGAATTTGAAAAATTTCTACTACAGATTATTTCATTATTGTCTTTTTTATATGATTAAATAAATTATATTTAAATAATATTTTTTTCGCTAATTTGAATGCTTTATTTCAGAGAAAAGTTTAAAAAATTGTTATATTGTTGTTAACGATTTTTAAAGGGCCAATATAATTATCTGTATGGCATACCAATTAATTAGATAAATATGAATTGGAAAATGGAATCTATAGTAAAAATGTGACTATTCTATAAACTTATGTAGCTCATCATTGGGCGTGTTCATATCAAGAACAGTGAATTATATACCTGCCATCTATATCTGAGCGGTCCACATAAAAGGTGACAGTTTGATTTTTCCTTGCCTAGAAAAATGCCATCAGGCATGATGAAAAGTAAGCTCCTAATTGGAATCGAAGCCGATTCTTCCTGTTTGTGTCGAGATTTAGAAGAATTCTTCATTTGATTCTTGTCTGGCACACAAACTTCCCCAATAATAATCATTTAAAGAAAACAAATATAATTCGGAATATTCATTAATTATAACTAAAAGAATATCCGAAAAATTATATAATTAAAACTAGAATATACTGAATAAAATTTATCACAAAAGCTTCTTAAATCTAACAACAATAATAAGAAAAGCTGAGTTATTTGTAAATGGTATGAAAAGCAAAACGAAAAATATTTTTCTTTTGTTAAAAGTAATGGGAAATTTAATTTCAGTCGTATAAAGGTGCGTAATGTTTATAACTTTAAGAAAATACAACTCGATTTACAAAAATAGTAAATTATGTAGCTTAAATAAGCGTAAGATCGCTATTTAAAGTACAAAAGTAATTTTAAATAATTTTTTAAAAGTTCTGATAATATATATATTACGAACGAAGACTCTATTTAATTCATTTCTGTTCTGTTCATGTTGAAGATAGTTTATAAAATTTCTCTCGTACAATTTCGATATATTATGTAGTATATACAAATTATAATAAGACTTTTCTGTATTAGTTTGCATTTTTCGATAAATGCAATCAATTGACAATGAGACAAAGTGATAATCTTAAATTAATACATTAAAAAATTAACACAATTTATGAAACATGCTACAAATTAATATAGTTATTAATTATAAATTTAATCAATTTAAATTTAGATAATATTTAAAAATCCAAGTTAATTAATTAAATTAAATTGAAATAGTATTTTTTAAAAATTAGTTAATTTTTAATTCAACATAAAACACGCAAAGAATATATATGCTTTTTCAATTAAGTTTATTTTATTTATGCGCACAATTTTTCTTGAAGAAAAATTAATATATTGAATTGTAGCTTGTAAATTTTGTAAAAAAAATTCCTCCGAATCCAGATAATCAATTATCTTAAAAAAAAAGAAATGTTTTAAAGAATATCAGAAATACAAGATTTAACTCAAGTAAATCTGAGAAACAAGAAAAATCCGATAGTCTGAAGTTTCACCCAGAAACAAAAACTGAAACAAGTTCTAACCATTTCCGTGTTGTAGAACATGACCAGTTAAGTTTACTGCATTAATAAACATTTCAGTTTAAATGATATACAAGATAAAAATAACACGAAAAAGCTACACTCCTATTTTTTCAATTACATGGATAAAAACATTTAATCTTGTATTATATCGCCATTTTTACAAATTATCTTTTCTTGAAAATTTGCGAGTTATGATTGGACAGTATTATAAATATCATTTTTATTTATAATTTATTTTAAAATATAATTTCGAAACGATTCAATTTTTCAGGAGAGATATAAGAGAAGTAGCTGAAAACGTCACGCAAAACGTATCTGAATTATTAGATAGTCTTTTGCAAGGTTACGATCATCACTTAAGACCCGGTTTAGGAGGTAAGTCATAAAAAGATATTTTATTTTTCATATTTAAAATTTTTGTTTACTTCATACAAGTTAACAAAAAAGAAATAAAATTTATTTAACTCATTTTCATTTTTTTAAAAATACGAATATAATATTTAATGGTAACTTTTAAATTCAAGTTTTAAAAGTTTACTCATTAGCAGTAAAGATAATTTAATTTTTGTTTACATCGAAAGCAATATATTTTTTTTAAGAATGCAGTTTTTCTTTTTTATAAAGTGCAATTAAGATAGACATTGACATAATTAAACGTAATAAAATCAGTTACTTTGCTTTACATTTTTTTTGCTATATTTTATTTTACTTTTTTCTTCTAAACTCAGCTCAAATTTATTTTCGTCCCAAATGATGATAAACTCTTCGTTTGCAAACTATCTTAAGAGGAAAAATTAAGCTGATCTAAGCGAACTTGAAACTTTACTGAATCAGCGAATTTTTTTTTCTTTCGTTGTAGTACTTATTCCCCAGATTAGAAAGAAAATTAGATATTTCTTTTGTTCGATTCTTGCTTTTTGAATTAAATGAAATATATAATTGACGCAACAGATTTAAAATTTGTAATTTATTCTATTCATCTATCACATTATATCACAGAATTAAAAGCAGATCACAAGAACATTATAATAATTACATTTTAGAATTTTCAATGACTAAATATTATAATAATTATATTTAATAAGAATTTCTATTGTTATTTATCCTTAGATATCAATTAAATTCATAAGAAATTCTTTTGAACAAAGATATTTAACATTTTCTTTACTTAATACAGGGATATTAAAGTTAAAAATTTAATGTTTTATTACTTTAAATGAAAGTACAGTATATTAATTCAGATTTATGAAAATGTACTTAACTATGCAAATTATATATTTATTAATTTTTATTATATTATCTAATGTGTTAAATAATCAAAAGAACGTTTGTCACAAAAGACCATATATTTAATTATACTTTTTTTCAAAGAATAGTAAAAAAAAAAAAATATGAGATGATACAATAAAAAAATTCAACCTGCTCGATATAAAAATGCAATTTTCTCGGTAAAAAAAGAAAACATCTGGTTCTGCTTGTTCAAACAGTTAAAAAAAGATAACAGCATGAAGCTTCTATCAACAAAGACACTTTACTTCTAATTTAAAGATTTTTTTTATGTTGGAGAAAAAATATTTTTCAAAGCTTAAGCGAACAATACTGCATTAAATTATAGAACAAAACAATATTGGTTTTTAATAGTTCTATTAATTTTTAAACGTGATTTTTTATAGTTAATCCTACAAAAGTGTACATAGACATAGAAGTAAGAAGTATGGGTCCAATTTCTGAGGTTGATATGGTGAGATCGTTATATAAATAATATAAATTCAAAATTAAATGGATTTTTTACTCTTCGTGTAATAAAATATTTTTTGTTTTTTACGAACAGACATTTTCTTTAGATTGTTACTTTCGGCAAAAATGGATCGATAAAAGATTGGCTTTTACCGGAATTATGAGAACACTTGCTCTATCCATTTCAATGCTGGAAAAGATATGGAAACCCGATACATATTTCTACAATGGAAAACATTCTTATCTACACACCATTACTTCGCCAAATAAATTTGTTCGTCTTTATCAAGATGGACAGGTATTATACTCATCAAGGTAAGTTAAATGAAAGTTAATTTTTAAACTAATTTTAAATACTAAATAACTATTTAAATAATCTTTATAATAATTTATTATGTTGAAGTACACTTTTTTCTTGAAGTAAAAGGACATTCATAAAACTGTATAATAATAATAATAATAATAATAATAATTGTGTGAATATACATTTTCAAAATGAACAGATAAAAAAGTTTATTTAAATTCCACAGAAATATTGATATATTTTGAATAGAAAGTAGCTAAAAATTTTTAAAGTTATTTTTTTGGAAACTACCAGATTTTACTATTAAAAATACTATGTAACTTTCCAAATATAATACAAAAATGATTTATTTATAAGGTAAAATTTGGCAATACTCACTCTTTCTGTCAGAAATATTCAATTATTTTTTTCTTTCTTTCTGTGGTAGCCAGTTTTTCATGTAATCGCTCTTTTTTTAACTATTCTATAGGCTATTTTTTAAATTAATATTATAAGTAAATAATTTTGTTTCTAAATATATGACATACCATAATTCAAACCTATAATACATAGAAGTTTAATTAAAATATTATATCCGATAGATCTATCTGATTCGTGAACTGTTTCTAAAAGAATAAATTATTTTTTCTGATAAAAATAGTCTAGTAAAATTTAAAATGAATTATTTTTGATTAGTTAATCTTTTTTTTTTCATTATAAAAGGAATTATTATTAATGCCAAAGTATCAAATATTTGTATGATAGTTTAGTAAATTTATTTTGCGTTTAAATAAACTTAAAAAAATTTTTTTGTAGTAAAATATATTAAATATCTATCTAAAATAAATTCCGCAATTTAAATATTATGCTGAGACAACGGTCAAGTTCATTTCATTCCGCGGCGTCTTCGGACGTTAGTGCTGACGTAGTACTCGATAGTGAATCAGCCACTTTCTCCCCTACACAGAACCTGACAAACTTTTTGCATGGGACTGTACCTATCTTGTGCTAGCTGCATCCATTGGGAGCCAATTACTTTACTTATATCATCTGTCCAACATTTCTATTATCAGCCAGGCTATTATAAAACAGAACCTTAACAACAAAATTACAAAAGACCATCTAAGACAAGGGGAAAACTCCTTGTTGTAATGCCATTCATATAATTCTGTTTATCAAGCAATTATCATTACAGATAATTTTTTTTTTTTTTTGGAGTAAACTTTTAAAGTTAGGACTTGTAAACCAGGAATCAATTTCCCATAGATATAATGTTGAAATCTATTTCCATTCTCAGCAATGCAATTTGACCACACTAAAATTAATAAAGGCCAACAAAAATCAGTAGTTGCTATGATTATGCAATGATTTATTTATCTAAAGAAATGGAAAGAGTCTTTAAAATCAAGCAAATTATAATAATAATAAATTATATTATTGTATTAAATTATTTTTTTTCCCTTAATAAATTAATTATTTTATAAAATATTACAGCATTTTCAAATATTTGTTTACGCATTTTCGTCATAATTTAAAAAATTCTGAATAATTAGTAATTTAAAATTAAGAATATCATTCAATATACGAAATTTATGGTAAAATGAAATCAAATGAAAAATTTGTTTGAATTCTTTGCAATATTTTACTAAAATTTTAAAAATTAAATATATGATTTTATTTCATTTCCCTAACGTTTTATAGTAGGAGTAATTCATGTTTTAGCATTTTTCGTTAATTATATATAGCTATGAGACTTACATACGTTATATTATCAAATCTGCATTATTTTACTGCTATAATCTTAACTATTAACTAGATGAAAAAAATAAGGATTAATTTTACAGCTTTATTAATTCAATCTAAAGTGATTATATTTTTATTTTCGCTATATACTCTTAGATATTCAAATATTAGAGATTTCAATTAGAATTATTCATGTTATACGCATTCTTTCGTAAGAATTTCCAGTTTAATCTCAAAATATTTCTCCTTTCTTGCAAACAAATAACGAAAAAAATTCTCATAAAAACAAAGCGAATGAGAAAATTCTAAATTTCCGAATTTCGTTTCATTTTTCAATAAATAGTTCGAAAATATTTAGAAGAGCTAAAACAATGTATCAGAAGATTACTTAAAATTCTTTTGTGAATGTTTTCGTGGCTGTTAACAAAACTACCAAATAAGATAAATTTTATATATTTTTCTATATTGAAAAAGAAATTTGTTTTATTTTTTATAGATTGACAATAAGAGCAAGCTGTCCCATGAAACTAGAAAATTATCCAATGGATTTTCAAGCTTGTTCACTTTATATTGGTAGCTGTAAGTTTCTATACAAAATATCACATATTAAAAATTATTTAGCAAATTTTAGTTAAAAAAATTATAGAAAAACGCTGAGTTTTTTATATTATATACAAATATTTTCTATTTTTAATATTTTATGTAAATAAAACATAAAAAAAATTCTACAATAATACAGTATTAAATTCGTAAGTCTCGTCAATGTAAATAAAACATAAAAAAATTCTACAATAATACAGTATTAAATTCGTAAGTCTCGTCTAGTTGGTTATTCTCCAAATGATGTTATTTATCAATGGAATCCTTCGGGTGGAGTTGCCATAGCACCCGACATGAAAATGTCTCAATTTGATGTGATATCAACTCCTACTGGAAACACATCAAGATATCATGCTAAAGGTATGATATTGCTATTGTTTCTGCATTGATTAAATATATTCGACTAAAATATTTTTCTTAAGGTCATAAATCATTACTCGTTGCGAGTTTTCATCTTCAACGACATATAGGCAATTTTATCATTGAAGTGTATGCCCCGTGTACAATGTTGGTCGTCTTATCCTGGGTTTCTTTCTGGATTAACAGAGAAGCCACTGCAGATAGAATAGCACTTGGTAAAAAGAAAATATATTTTATAGTTTAATTCAGATAATTTATTCATTAAAAATAATATAATAGCAATATTTCTTTTAATCTTAAATAAAAATAATATTCTTTTGTACAGTACTTGGTTTATGTTTAAGATAATTCATTCTATCTATTCTTGTTATCTAGCATTACCCTGATTTACAAAGAAAAGCACAAACATGAAAAATTTCGTAGCGAATATTAATATCATCTAGTATAGATTTTCAGTAGAATGAAAAACTTCTTGTTAACTACTTTCCAAAATTTTTATATCGATAATATCTAATATAAAATGTTTTGCACTCGATAAAACTGTTCTATAATTACCTTTAATGATATTTTTAGCGAAAGATATCTAAAGTAAATTTGATTTTTAATGCATGAGTCAGTTTCATGATGACCTTTATATTTGTCGAGAAGTAATGTTTGTATTGATGATATTGTAAAATTTGATTACGAATTGCATGAAATAGTGATGGACCATGTAAAAAATATGCTGAAATTCTAAAAAATAATTTTCTTTAATTTAATAATTTCAAATTAGCGATGATAAATTTTTTCAACAGGATATGGTTAATGGTTCCCAAATTTTCCGGCAAACATTCGTTTTCGTCAAAAAAATTCATTTCTCTTTTGAAACTTTTAAGGCAACTTTATTTTATGAAAGTAAATTTTTATTACGTTTCCATATATTCGAAAAACCCTTCACAAATTTTTATTTTTGTTACTTCTGTAGATAAAATTACACCAGTTGTGAAAAATCTTCCGTTTTCAAAGGAACATGCTCTTAATTTGATTTCGAAATGTTGGATTGAAATTCAAACTAACATAAAGATTTTAAAAATCATTTTTATGTTTTGCAAATTTGATTTGGATAGATTAGAAACACGTGGCTTTCAGAAAATGAAAATAATTTATCTTTTCGTTTCAAGATGACATTTTTTTCATTAACACGTTAAGAACAAATGTGCTAATGTTATAA
This sequence comes from Olivierus martensii, assembly GCA_000484575.1. NCBI lineage: Eukaryota > Metazoa > Arthropoda > Arachnida > Scorpiones > Buthidae > Olivierus > Olivierus martensii. The sequence goes on from AYEL01055123.1 coordinate 16,735, forward strand.
AAGAAAAAATAGTTAAGTAATTTGGTTAAAAAATATACTTATAACTAAATAATATAAAATTATAAGAAGAAAACTGACAAAATTATCCTTATATCTCATGTAAATTATATTATAAAATATTGTGTAATATAGTAAGATTACAAATATTTAATAAGGTATTATGAAAATATTAATACTGATAATTAATATAAACAGATTTTTAATAATATAGTAGCATTTTGTACATTAATGAATTGCTAAGTACTGTATTTTCGAGATACAGTTATATATTGGATAAATTTATTATAATAATCAATTAAACTGTTTCAGAAAATATTTGCGGAAAAATAAGTGTAAAATATTGCGTGAAATAAGAAAAAGTAAAATAAATGGAAAATAAATTTTACCATTTAAAAAAAAAAAAAATTCAATGTTATAACAAAAAAATACTTCACATGGAAAACACGAATTTTCTTCTTTTGAAATTGATATTAAACGCCTTTAAAAAGGACATTATTTTTATGTTTTCATCTATAAAAATAAAATATAATTCTCAGAAATAAAAATAGAATTTAATGTCTTTATTATCAATTTCTGGAGAAAAGTTGTGATTTCAAAGTAAAAAGATTTTTTTCTTTAATATTTTTCCTCGTTTATAAAAGTTTCTTGCTTATTTTTTATTAAGTCAACCGAAAACTAATCTGTGTAATTTCATTTAAAATTATGGAATATTTTCCGCTGATATTAATTCAAACACGCTGATAGATTTTCACGATAAACATTACTTTTATAAAATCTCTAGATCTCAGATAACATTTTCTTGTACGCATAAGAAAGCACTATCTGGAACATGCAACCAAAATTTTTCTTCTATGTTTTCAGATTCTATAAAACTGAAATAGCTCTTAGAAGTCTTTTTCTTTGATCTGCATCTCATTTAAAAAGTTTCATATGCTATACCATTACAATAAATGCAATTCGTTGTCATAGTTTTGGAAAATTTTTTAAATATTTGTATTAATTCACTTTATAAATTTCTATGAATATTTCCATTTTAGAAAACATAAGATTTTTTATAGTATTGTAATATTAAATTAGTTATGATAACTAATTTAATATTACAATTTGTTAAATTAAGCTACTTATATATTTAAAGTATTATAATTTAAATTAGTTTTTAGAAATTGAAGTATTTTAAAATTTCATAACAAAATTTAAGATTAATTACTTAGCATACAATGTTTAATTAAACCTTTGACAGATTTCAATTTAACATATTTATAAAATGCCACTTATAATATCTGATACACCATGTCACAAATTAAGTAAAAGAATATGTTGAAAGAAATGATGTTGAGATCGATTTGAAGAATATCGTATATTTTCTTAATTTTTATTTGCAAAATTTGTTTTATCGATCATATAATGAGATTCGTTTAAAAAGAAAATGGTTTGATTGGACTGTTGTTATTTTAAATGAAATTTTATCCTTTTAAAACTTTAACAAACGATGAAAACTTTTCACTTAATGCTTTCACTAGAAACAAATGAAAAGAAAACTTTTAATATTTTTAGAAATTCGATAAATTATAAAATATTTTTTATAATTATATCATATCCGAAATAAAATAAAATTCAGTAAATGAATATTAAAGTTTTAGAATTAATTACAAAAATTCTTTAGTAATTTTGTAATTATTAATTTAATTATATAGATCATGTATCATATAACAATAAAATTATGTAGAAGAGCATATTCTTCTTTATAACTGGAATTATAGAAAATATTTATAATAGTAACCGTTATCAATATTTTAGGTATAACTACTGTGTTGACTATGACATTTCTTGGTTTGGAAAGTCGTAACGATTTGCCCAAAGTTTCTTATTGTACAGCGTTGGACTATTACGTGGCCATCAGTTTTGCTTTTATTTTTTCTACAATTGTAGAATTTGCAGCCGTGCATTATTTTACGAAGAGTGGGAGCGGAGAACATTACTTTCCAGATAACCAAGCTCAGGAAGTTACTACAGATTCGGAAGAGAGCGAAACTGTGGATGAAGAAGGAAGCATCGACGAAAAAATGCCATTTGTAGATAAAGCAACAACACCAGATAGGGTTCAGTAAAATTTTTTATTTATTTTATAAATGATCGCAAAACATTTCCATTTATTAATAAATTGTTTAATGCGATAAACAGATGCTATAAACGTTTCTGATCCAAGATATACGATAGTGACTGTAAGTCAAGTATAGTAATCACTGAATGATTCTTATTATAAAAGTCATTATGGCCAAAATGCGACTCGCTGTAGCTTTGATCTTAAATTTTATTAATCTGACAATTACATTAGAAAAAAATATTACAATAGGAAACAAATTGCCAAATTTGAAACTTAAAATCCAATTAATAAAAGAACAAAAGTAGTTTACAAATTGCAAAAATTAGCAAAATAATATCTTCTTCTTCTCATCTTTCTGTTTCTTCTCTGCAGTTATCTCTATAGATCTCATCGTTCAACTGATATCGATGAAATTTGGGGTATAAGTATTTATTAGATTATTTGAAGTCTCTTAAAAATTTCAGCACAATCGGGTCAAAATAAAGAGGTGAAATGGGATCAGTTTTCATAAACACCTCTATTTATCGCATTGTTTAACCCCTTTTGACTAAATTTAGAATATAAGCATATCTTAATTCAATTAAAATGTTTCGAAAATTTTGCCCAATTAGGTTAAAATTAAAATTTGTAGAAAAGGATGATTCTCTCCTCTAGTAATGGTCACATTGTTCAACCGTTTTCGAACAAATCTGGAATGTAATTATTACTTATGTTATTTAAGGCTTTCTGAAAAATGCAGCCCAATTGGGCCAAAATGATGAAAGTGAGAGATTTTTTTTCATCAAGAACTCTTCTACAGGTTTTACATATTTTACAGGTTTCTACATTCAACAGATTTCAACCATTTTGATATTTATTAAAGTAAAATTAAAAGTGAGAGATTTTTTTTCATCAAGAACTCTTCTACAGGTTTTACAGGTTTCTACATTCAACAGATTTCAACCATTTTGATATTTATTAAAGTAAAATAATAAGCATACATATATTTCATAAAGATTTCGTTTCAATCGGTTTAAAAATAAAGAGGTTATTTAATGATGTATTAGCATATAGTTAGAGTACCTCTCTCAGAAAAATAGTTCATCTAAAAAATAAATGATATCTAATCGAAAACATATGTATAAAATAAGCCAAGTATAATATTAAGAAATTAAGATGCTTGCTAAAATTAAATGTGGCTACCTCGTTGATGATTTATGAAAATAAAACAATAATGTCAACTAAAGTAATCACATTTAAATTTTAACAGGTATCTTAATTTCTTAGTATTATACTTGGCTTATTTTTTACATATTAGATGCTTTTGATTGGATTATAATTTTATTTATTCTAAGCGTAACCATTTTAAATTTTGTTAATAAAAATTTGTTTAATTATTAGAAAAAAAAATCAGTTTAAATTTATTATTTCACGTGGAAAAATTCAGTTTACTACAAGAAATAATGTACAGGTTTATAGCATCTGCTGTCTTTCACTGTTACAATATTAAAAGACTTACATTTTAATTGGAAGTATTTCTATAGGGCCAATATTTCGCATGAATTAATTGCACATTTATTTTTTAGATTCCGGAAAGTGTACAGGATAACGATTCTTGGTCAAAAGTTATTGAAAGACCACGTCGACAATCCAATGCTTGCTCTTTAGCCGGCGATGAAAGCCCTACATCATTACAGTTAGAGAATCTTTCACAAAATGGTGCAAGACATAAAAGAAGATGTTCCTTTTTTAATACTCGTGGTATACCTAAGATGAAAAAGAAAAAGAAGAAAAAGAAAAGAAAAATTATTATGCAATTGAATAGCGTGAGCAAAATCGATAGAATATCACGCGTGTTGTTTCCCGTGATTTATTTAATCATTAACTTTATATATTGGTTCACTTATTTGGGTAGCGAGAGAACGACATGACAACATTTTCATCGTGATAAATATACGTATCCAATATCAGAAACTTTATTGTTGTTTGTCGAGATATCGGTAAAAAGGACAGGGTATGCAAAATGTTAACCTTATTTTTAACAATAATGTTGATTGTTTCTGTAAAATATATATCAAGTTCGTTAATAAATTCCAGTTTTATCACTTGTTTCTTGTTAGAAAGTTAATGAAATCAAAATTTAAATATCTATATTTATTGAAAGTGATATTACTTAATGCCTTAGTAATAAAAATTTTATATCTTTATATATGATTTAATAGCTAATTAATAGATTAGAAAATCCGATATTAATGAATAATGATTAATGAAACTTTATATAACTCATCTAAATAACTTAAAAATTTCAAGCTTAAGTTTATTCTAAAAATATGAAGAAAATTATAAATTTTCTTAAAATATATTATTATAAATTTGTTAATAATGCTTAAAATACATAAAAAATAAAATATTTTATATAAAAATTTATATTATTAAACAATAAAAAGGGATACTTAGTAAACTTTTTAATAAAAATATGAATAAAAAATACACAAGTTGAATTTATGCATTTAAAATTTCATCACGAAATGAAACATTTTTCAACAATTTTCTAATAATTTAATATTCACTCATCACATAACAAAAAATAACTGGGGGAAGAAATTTTCATATAAAACAATTCAATAAATTTATTTTTCGTTGAATTATTTTTTCAGATCCAAATCTATAAACTAATTATCAAAGTCGAATCACGATAACTTTAAATATTGATAATAAAAACACTAAATAAATATTTCCTGACATTTGTTTTTGTTTTTGAATTACGAGTTTTTTTATAATAATATTTTCGATCGAAATTGTTTTATTTCAAATTTTAATAATGTTAAATTGACTTTAATGTATGTTGACTTTTATTCATTTGAGAGGTTAAAGAACAGCTCCCAAATGATGTGGTTGCAATTAATTTGTCTTATAGCTGGCAGCAATAAGCAATATATATGCAAATTGATTTTCGCCAGATCTTCGATAGACAACGATCTAGTCCACTAAAAATTTATAATTCAATTAATTAATGTCATCGTACGATGTTCAATTCTTTGGAAAGTTTTGATGTTTTGAACCGAAATAAAATCTATTTATCTACTATTATTTTAAATGTATTACAATAAGAATTATTAAATCTTGTCAAAATAATAATATAAAGAATTTTAGCAATGTAAATAAGTTTTTTTTTTTTTAATATGATAATTGAAAATTAAAATCTTAACGTATAGTAATTTAAAAATTGGCATTTTCTCAATTTAGAAACAAAAGAATTTAATTAGATAAATTTTAAAACTGAAGTTTGAAATATCTTAAAAGTGTTTCTGAAGTTTCAGAAACACTTTTAAGATATTCTAAATTGATGATTGTTAAATACCTACATTATGTTGATTAATGACATCATATTTTCTGAATTTTTATGATAACATTTTGTTGATGATAAAAATATTTATATTTATTTAAAAAAATAATAAATTGAAAGTTGTAAGTTGTTTATATTCTTAAAATTTCAAAATATATCAGATCATCCTCAAAAAGTAATGTCGTTTATAACATTAAGGTTTGAAAATCGATGAAATTTGATTCAAATTTCATCGATTAAAAATTAAATTCATGTTTAGACAAGCCGAGACACGTTTAAACAAGTACAGTATAAAAACGACATTACTTTTAGAATGATCTGATATTTCTTTAAAATTACAATGATTATAGTCAGAGCCGGCCCTAGTATAGTCGGCGCCCTGCTGCAGAGCTCTTTTATAGAGCCCCCTATATTTTTTTAAAAACACTAGTGGCTACATAATCTTGTAAGGCGCCCTGATGCTGTGCATCACTTGCATCATGCCTTGGGCCGGTTCTGATTATAGTTTTAATGAACTGAAACAGAGTGAATAATATTTAATTTCAAGTTTGTAAGCATCAAAATATTTATATCTTATTATAAAACAATAAGAAATTGATACTATAATAATATGTTTTCGGCAGAGCTCATTAAATTTTTTAGAATAATAAAGTTATTATAAAGCTGTTAATGCTAGAAAAAATCATTTATATTAAAGAAATAAGTTTTAAAATGGATTTCATCATCTGAATTGCTTTCTTTCTATTATTTATTTTATTTTGATTTTTATTCCTTAAGAAAATTTATTTTTATTAAATAGATACGATCGAATAAAACTCGTTAAAGAGATGCAACCGCATGACTGGAATTTTATACGGAATAATAGTTTTTATATCATTTTTTTGACTTCCAAGATATTCTATTTATTATAAACAATCTATTCAATAAGTACAAATTATAAATTTTAATGAAATAAACTTGAAAACGATTAAAATTTCTTCAAAAATTTGTTTCGATTTCGATTAGTAATACAGAAAATATCAGTTATGCTAAGAAAAGATAAATAGAAAGAATTAGAGTGAAATTCTATATTTAAATATTGATTTATTTTTTTATATAAAAGAAATTATACAAACAGAAACTTCCAAGCAAATAAAATTTATACTGTATATATCCACTTAATAGAAAAGTTATTTCGAGAAACCAGACTATTCAATTTTGTTTATCTTCCACCTTTACTTACGACTGCAAAAATTAAGTCTATTCATGATAAACATTCGCAAATTCAAGACTGCATAAAAACATGTTATTAAGTATTCAGTTACTTTTGATCGTTGACTATTCACGTCAATTCTCTTTTCTATAATCTGATTAGAAAATATTATAAAGCCCGTCTACGATAGTTTAGCATTAAATATATTTTTGGTAACGTTCGTTTTACAAATTTAAGACTCAAATCGATGCCATTTTTTTACGAGAAGAACGTAGCGATAGCAGAAATGTCATGTGAATGCGCTTTTGCTAAAATGTAATAAAAGATAAAATAAAAAAAATATTCGGCATGGCTTAGGAATAAAATTTCGAATATAACTGCCAAGTTCTAAAACAGCCTGAATACTAACAAAACATTTTATACATGTATATAACTTTTAGTTTTTAAACGAAACCAGATATTTTTAAGAGCTATATAAAAATATTCCTTTATTCATTTTACTATTTTTTTATTACGTATCGATAGTAAAATATAGGATTTATCACATTTTTATAAAAGTTATCAACAGCTGTTCTCCTTATTTCACATCAATGCATTTAGATAAACGATTAATGCTCAAAAAATGACTGAATAATTTATTTACGTCGGATTTCTCTTCAGTTATACGTAAATATTTATGAAATACATTTTTAAATGTTCCTTATCCAGTTCTGTATTATTTTTTTTCAGATATTATACGTAAATATTTATACGTAAATATTATGAAATACATTTTTAAATGTTCCTTATCCAGTTCTGTATTATTTTTTTTCAGATATTTATAATTTATTAATAAAATTTAACAATATTGATAATAAGCTGCACAGTATAAGTAAGGGATAAAAACAAATAAAAATTATCGATACTAATACAAATTTAATATAGATTAAATAAATAGAATTATTTTTAAATTATATAAAATAATATATATTTTAGTGTAATGTATCTTAAGATTTATTTAATACTATCTTACTACATTGCTTTATACGAAAGAGAGTGTCGGAGGAATATACAAACAAAATTATCATTCTTACAAACTCGTATGAAGGAACATATCATAACTAAAAATGAGATTTATTGATCATCGTCAGCATCACTTACTTTATATGAAAGAGAGTGTCGGAGGAATATACAAACAAAGTTATCATTCTTACAAATTCGTATGAAGGAACATATCATAACTAAAAATGAGATTTATTGATCATCGTCAGCATCACTGATATCCTAAAGCGGAATAACTGCTTAGGATTTACATGCATCGAGCGAATTTCATTGAAAAAAAGTTATATTCGTTCGCATTCTTGATTCGCAGGGATGTTCAACCTTTTTTACTATGCAAGCTACTTTTATATACTAAGTTATTCGGCGATCTATTCTTTTATAAAGATCACATTCCCCAACCTGTTATCTAGGTGGCGGATAGCCGAATGGTAACGCTGTCGGTGGCCCAGCACCCCTAAAAAAAGCGGACCCGGGACGCGATTCGAGTTCGCGTCCCGGATCCGCTTTTTTTCGGGGTGCTGGGCCCTGCCCGGCGATCCCCGTCCTTCACTATCCGGCTCCCCTTTACGGATGTGGGTGTAGCCCGTGATTGGAACTGGCTCCGCCTCTTGGTAATCTCCCTGATTGGAAAGGGGCATAAAATATGCCCCTTTCCAATCAGGACAGTTGTTTTGGTATAAAATATGCCAAAAAAACTGATATTTGATTACGCACAACTATGCAGTTAAATGCTCTCACTCACTTCGGAGGACCTACTCTTCCAGCCTTAAAAACTTTAAAGAAACTAAAAACTTTATTTGTGTATTTAAAAATTTATTTATCATTTTTAATTATTTAATGCAATAAATAAAACAAATGTATTAAAATAAAATTCTTATTTTTCTATTTTGGAAAATCAAAGTTAGAAAAACAACAGATTGATTATAAACTCACAAGTTACAAGAAATGCTGGTTGATTTAAAAAAAATGTCAATATGAAATTTAGCATTATTTGGAGCTCGCAATATTTTCTTAGTCAGGTTGATATGAAGAAGTGGCCAATCGCAGACAATCATGCAAATAATCATTTGTAATTTGGTTTCTTGATTTTTTATGACATTCATAAGTGAAAAAGCGGATTCTGATAAGTATGTCGATCCCAAAGAAGACAGAATTTTTTGCGCAATATCAGTTAATATTGGAAATTTTTTATGGGTATAGGATAAGAAAATTACTGATTTGACAATTTTAACGAAAAATGGATAAACAATAGCAATATACTTAAAGAGAATTAAAAAATAATACAAAATCAAAATATTATGTTTTCAATTTTAATTAAATTTATAAATAAAAAGGAATAAACAGGAGATCGACCAAAAATCGCTCAGCGATCGACGGGCTGAACACCTCTGGCATAGATGATAGGTAAGAATATATTGGTAGTTTATGCAAATATTGCATTAATAATATTTATTTTATTTTTTGGGATGGTGTCTGTAAAATCTGAAGTCCATAAAATGGAGATCCGTAAAATAGAGGTTTTATTGTATACTCAAAAATTTAGTTAAAAATTTAAAAGATGAAGTTGATTGGAATTTTTTTCTCAATATCAAAAATTATCAGAACTTTTTATATTAGAATTTAAAGATCATGTTAACTGGCATAAAATAAGTAGATATCAAAAACTTTCAGATTTTATCAGAAATAATATAAAACAAAGTACAAACTAGCCTATTGGATCTTAATAGAAAATAATAAAACTTTCAGGCTGGACTGCCCTTTTTCAGCTGCAGTCCAATCAAAAAGCACTCCTGCATCCATGACCTTCCCCCAAAGTCTAGTAAGCAAGTTTGGACTGTTTTATATTAATTTAGGACCTAATTGTTAATTTAGTTTATCAGAAGTAATGCTCTACACTTGAGCTGGTCTATTATTTCTCAATATCAAACTTTTACTGATTTATTTATTTATGAATTTAACAAAGTTGATTGAAAAAAGATCTCTCAATATCAAATGTTAAGTGAAATGATTATTAAAGATATATTTGCAACATTTCTTGATATGACATTAATTGATAGACATCAAAAATTATCAGAAGATACAATTGAGCACCATAAAGATTTTATTGATTAGAAAGAAGTATGAGACCCCAGATGGTATGTTATGGGATTTAGTTGACGTCTCAGGACTTAGTCTTTTGAGCGGTGGTGGGCTTCACATAGGCTGGATAGAAGAATGACAGAGTGTTCCAAAACAAACTGACTCAGACTATAACTTTAGCCGATATTAACATATTTACCGAGTGAGAGAGAGCTCTTTACACAAATAATCAACAGATGAAATTATCTGAGGAGGATAAATACCTTAGTTATAACTTCGATGACAAATCAATGACAATTGATTGAAGTATCAAAAAAAAAGTTCTTTCGCTATTCGACGAATGGTTTCTTATAGTGATTTTTCTCTTTCTTGCATTGGTTCTTTGTTAAGGATGACTTTTTAAGGGACTTTTTCACTGGTAGGAGATGGCTGATTCCTTTTGTCATTGCAACTCGATTTCTTTATCCCAAGCCCGAATTTGATCTCTTGACCCATCCCCTGGCAAGAGACAGCTGACACTCATTTTCCTTCTATTTCCAGATAAACACGGATTGTCTATGGCTTTAGATGACTGCAACACCTGCACGTATATGGCGGTCGAATCGATGTGTATATTTTTGTTGTAGGTGATTGACAACTAAAGTCCCTTCACTTCATATTACAATGTTTATCACTTCTTACAGTTCCTTCTCTCTGATATACGATGTCTGTTATATAATTTACCCACGCACTGTCCCCTCACTTGGGAGACGATGTTTATCAGCTAAGTTATTGTTTTACAACCAAATTTTAGTTTACAAGTACTAATATCAAATTTTTGACAATTATTATTCATTATGATTTTGTCCGACATCGGACATCTCCACAGAAGTTATGAAACATCAAAAATCATCAGAGACTTTTATAGCTAAACATAAAGATAAGATTGATTGGAAAAAATGTGTAAAATATCAAACAGAGGAAAAAATTGATTGGTGTGACATTGTTTTGATAAAAAATTTTCACATGATATTATTAAAGATATGGCAACTTAGAGAAGAATTAAATTTTATATATTTGTTGTATTGTTAGCAAAAATCTGTAAAAAGTAAAATTTTATCATCTTTTCTTATACAAAAAAAAAATTTACAAATTTTCAATTTTTATATTTTAAGAAGTTTTTATATTTTGAGAGTAATTTTTTAACAATGAGGTTTTGTGAGGTTTTTCCAAATAAAAACAGTTTAAAATGCGTCATGAATATATAAAAGAAGAGGAAAAGAGTAATTTGAGAGGGTATTATTAAATTTTGGAGGTCATTATAAATTTTTATATTTAAAAAATTTTTTTTATTTTTAATGTTTTCCTAATGAAAACAGTTTAAAATGCATCATGAATATAGTAAAAGAAAAAGAAAAAGATAGTTTTAATAAAATAGGATTTTTTTTGCTAGAAACTCCATTTATCTAACTACTATTAGTCATAAGTACACTAACTTTTTTATCTTTTTATTTCTAACATTTGTTTGTTACTTTAATAACTTGTGAACTTTCAGTTTGTTTTGTCATACCAGTGTTGTTTTTTAGACTTACAAGGGAACATTGCACCTGATATGTATGGGATTTTGCCGATATTTTGTCATCTGAAAGAGCATAAACAGTAGATGAAGAATCACCCCTATATTGGGGGTCACTACTCTAGTGTTTTTGAGAAAATTGCTTTTGAAATTTCAGAAATTTTTTGTTTTACTTAAATAGCGAACGCTCGGAAATTTGACTACATGTTGTAGTGGCAAAGTGGCTACGTCGGTGTTCTGACAGTCTGAGGGTGTAGGTTCAATTCTTGGTAGTTTCTGAATTTTTGCACTTTTGCAAAATAATTTAAAAATTTCACTGATTTAGGATTTCCATTGAAAAATGTTGATTGAAAATATCGATCCAAATGACTTGTTGATAGATAGTTTTAATCTGATAAATTAAGATAAAATATAAATGAAGGAAGATTAATTTGTCATTAAAAATGGAATCAGAAAGATTGAAGATGGAAATGATGCTTGTGTAACATTTAAATAATTTTTATGATTTCTTGAATGAGATGCAATGGTAGTGGAAAGTGCATTTCTGACAAGGAAAATAAGAGAGTCTAAAAGGATTTTAGAAAGAAACTGGAAGATTCTTTGCAGAATTTATTAATTAAATTAGAGATGTGAAATTCGAATCTAATTATAATCAGCTATAAGCAGGAACTTTTTTTTATAATTTTAGCAAAAATTTTCTAAAAATTTTGCCATGGACTCTAGTTTCAGTATAGGTTAGCATCTCAAACAGATACTGTGTAGAGTGTGGAATTAAGAAGAACTGAATCGAGAAATTTGTAAATGGTTAATTTAGCTTTTACAAATATGGGGATAATTCAGGCAAAATTTTATTAGATTAACAATAATTTTTAGTTTGATATTATTTGAATAATTATTGTAAATAAGAGAAATACCAACAGTTGATTATTTCTATTTGTTTATTATTATTAAATAAAAATTTCATTTTTCTAAGTCTTTTACATGTTGAAATTTAACGTTTGCGAACAATTTTTATTTTTTTTTTCAAATTTTAAACAGTGTATCTAAAATTAGAAAAAAATTGTTCACAGAGTACGAATGAGAATATTTAGTTGATATTATATGCCAATAATGGAAAGAGGAAAAGAAATAGTTTTATCATTAGCAAATTGGATGCCATGAATTAACTTATTTGCAAATTAAGGACTGTTAATGCTGTCTTTCTATCAAAATAATGAATAAAGTCAATAACAAAGAAGATAAAAAAGGAGAGAGTGGATTATATTCGATGATATCCTTTCAAGAAGAATGTAGTTGATGATAAAATTTTTATATAAAAATAGCTTGCAAGTTTGAAAATAAATGAAAATTAGTATAAATAAAATTTTAATTAATATCATAACTCTTTAATTTTGTGTAGAGAAAATAATTTGAATGACATCAAATTCTTTTCTCTATACAATTTTCTATTTAGTGCATGGTGAATGAAAATACTGTCATAAATAAAAAGACTTTTTTTTAATGTAAAGTTAGAATCATCTGAAAGTGAAAATTGATTTAGTTAATTATTTAGTTTGGATACTAAAATGATTGAAAAGTTTTCTTATGAAAAAAGTTACAAGAGCGATTATCGTAAAGAAGTGAACAGGAATTGTTTTAGAAATCATTTTAAATCAATCATTTTTAGAAATGATTTTCTTTCAGGAATCAGGGATAATCTATAGCAAAGAATATTGTTCATAAAGAGAAAAATATGTAGATGAATCTAGAATAATAGAAAAAGAATTTAGAGGAAATTCTGATCAAACCATCAGTGGGATTAGTTTTTGTTTAACAATGATGTAAGATAATTAATTATCAATTAGAGGAGAATCAAGTATGTCATCAACATTTTGAAGTTAAATAGAAAGGATAGTTGCTAAGAAATTAGGCTGATTATCATTAATAAAGAGAGAAAGTAAAGTTCCCATTGAGGAAATCAATAGGCTAGTACGATATTTGGAAGAATTTAAATGCTTAAATTTATTTAATATTGATCAAAAATTAAAGTATTGAATATAACTGGTAAAATGTTTAAAGTAAAAGAACAGTTTATATGATAAATTTTAATATTGATTTTCTTAATAAACCTCTAAAAGATTAATTTTCATTCGTCGAAAGAAAACACATTTAATTATCAAGTTCATAATAGATTTTAATCCTAAAATTCTTGATTAGCTACACATATACTTATCATCGTTAATTCTGAAATTTTCGCAAGTATTGAAACCTAAAGATGTTAAGCATTCCTTTCAGAATGCACTCATCTATAAATAATTTGATGAAACTTATTCAAAGAAGCAAGATCTGATAAGCTATCAGAGGGTAAAATATCGATTATCTTTTAAAGAAACAAGTTCAAACTAGTATTAGATTTTCATATAGTTTAATTTTTATTCGGTTAATAAAATTATATTTCAAAATTAAAAAAAAAAACAATAATATATATTATTGTCATATCCTCAAAATGTAGTACAATCTCTCCTCTACAGTCTAGTTACAAATATAATTCGTACGTAAGTTGGATTGTTCGTAACTTAGATGCTGTTATTTTGGAAATTATTGTTATTTTGGCATTCTAAAAGAAAATGTAAAACCAGTAGAAATTTAAAATTTTTTAAAAAAATTATTTTAAGATTTTTTTTTAACTTCTATGTTTGTCAAAGGCTATACAGTAATTACAGTCTGAGTTTGAAGAATACAAAAAGATCTGTTCCATTAATAATGGCCTGGAGTATTAAAAATAAGTATGATCGTTAGCTACGATTGGATTTTGGTCAAATGGTAGAAAAATTCCCTAAAGTAGTCTTTGGAATGAAAAATTTGATAAAACTTTTCGACTGTATTATTTGTCATGATGTGTAATATAATTTCACTTCATATTTATGGAATATAATATAAGTTAATTTCTTAATGTCTTATATTTTCCCGTAATGATTTGCCACATTATAAGCTAGGCTAGATTAGTGTAGTTAAGATGCCGTATCGCACAAGAGATATACTTTTATCTGGCGGTGGCTATTTGCAATTGTTTGTTTGTTTCTTCAACTCGGGTGGCCAACATTCATGGGATCAACCGGAAATATTAAAAGATGGGGTTCAACGGGCTGGGTCCGGATACCTCCTGAAAAACTGAAGGTTTCAGATCTAGATTTGAACCCAGATGCTCCAGGTTGATAAGGACAATTTTATCACTATATTATAAGCATAAATAATCAAATCTAGTTTAGAATAAATTGGGTATAAATTGTGTCTTTCTTAAATAAGACTAATTATTTATGACTTTAATAACTTAATAAGACTTTATTTTTTAATAATATTTTTATAATTATGTTAAATAGAGTCTTTAACAATATAAACAGCATCTCAATTGAAGAAAAAACACGATCTGAATTATCGTCATAAATATGAAGAATGTCGGAGAAAGAATTATTCTTTAATCTTTCTATAAACCCTAAAAACTTATCTAGTTAATGAATTAAAATGCAGGCCTATATATTTTATTATTATGTATTTCATGTATCTTTAAACCGTTTTAAAAACAGACTGGAAGCACATACATTATATTATATACTAGTTTAATTTTAAAATAAAAACTAGTCTCGATTTTCACGAATAGAATTTTGATTTTATTTGGTTTAAAATATTCTACATAACATAAATCATATTATATCATGTAGGTTAAGCAAAGTAATAATAATAGCAATGCTCTCATACTTCTATTAGAGAGCTAACAATAACGTTCAGCCATCTAGTGTCAGAATATTGTTCTACTCATAAGACGTCATAATAATATTATAACAACAATAAAAAAAGAATTTAGTAAAGGACATTATCAACCATATTATTTATGATTTTTAAATCTTTCATTTGATTTTGTCAATTATCAAATCAGTAAAAAATGTTTTATATTATTACTTATATTTTAAACATTATTTTTATAAATTAATATTTAATCTCTCATATTTATAAAATGCCAAATAAATTATAAATTGAACATTAAGGGATGCTATTATTAGGAAAGCTGAACATAGTCATGTTGAACCGAAACGTTTCCTTCCTATTAATTAAACATGTTTCTACCTTTTGCATATGCATTCTTATTTGATTTAAAGCCTGAGAAATGAGAGAGAAATTGGAGAGCAGATTTGTTCCAACAACTGGAATACAGAAATTATTCGTGTAGTTAATATTCCTAAACTTCATATCAATATTGTTATTCATTCAACTAAGATTTACTGTCATTGGCACGTTGATTTTTTTAAATAATTCAGTAAGGTTGAGTGACGATGTGTTGTAATAATAGAATGTTACATATTAAATAGCGGATTGAATTTCTTAATTAGAAACAGAGGTAAAAGTAATTAATAATTAAGTATATAATATATTTATATATATATATTATTAGTATATTTATCACTCAATTTTTGTCTAATCTGAATACAAGAAGGTATAAATTGCCTATTATTCTTGAATTGATAATAGCATCATCAGTTCCTGTATATAACTGTATATACTGTATATAAACTGTACTAACTACATATATATGTATGTATACTGCATTGTTTGTTACAATGTATATATTAAGTTGTATATATATATATACATATACACCATTGTAACAAACAGATAAATGATAAATTCTGGATTAATATATTAGTTTCATATATAAAATTCTAAATATTAAAAATTTGCAAAAATATTTAAAAAACAGGAAGTTTATATTAGAATATATTTAAAAATAAACTGAGAGTTTTTTGATTTCTCTGGAGACCGTTGAAAATAAAAAATTCTTTAGAATTATTTCGATGCTATCATTTTAATAATTTGTTTTTGAAGATAATTATGACTGAAAAATTGTTCATTGATGTACAGTATTACAAAAAACCGAAGAATGCTATTATCAATTCAAGAATAATAGGCAATTTATATCTTCTTGTATTCAGATTAGACAAAAATTGAGTGATAAATATACTAATAATAGTACATTCTGTTATTTTTATAATCAAAGAAGTTGATTGAGAAATGTAGGTTTACCATTGTTTAAAATTTTCATAATTTTCTGTTTTATAGAAATAAAAGTAGCCATTATAATTGTCTAACAAATTAGGTTAAATTCGTTTTAAATCGACTTAATTATGCAATATCCAAAATCACATATGTAACATAGTTCGGGTTATCTTATCAATAAATAGATTTGTGTTAGAAAAATTCCCATCACAAGTAGGGAGTTTTATGATAAATCTACCAGATCCTTTCGAATGTCAAAAAATTCTGCTTTGGTATATAAAGAAGTGATTTTTGAAACCGATGCTAGAATTGATAACAGACTGATAGGATTGAAGCATAAACTGCATTTTTGCTTTGTGGAACTTCTGTGAAAACATTTCTATATCATATTGCAGAAAAAGTTGACTTATATTCTTTCTACTCAATTCTTTTTGCTTTCGTATATAAAATTATTTCTCGAGATGAAATTTATATGATTATTTCAAGAAGTCTCAATGCTAATTTAATAGAAATCTGATTTATAAATGAGAGATTAGGCTAAATGATTTTTCTAGAATAAGATAATGATATGTACATTTTTTTAAAAAATTTAAATATATGCAATAAAAATTGATATTTGCATATTTTCAAAATTTATAAAAGTTCTAATTTTAAATTATTCTAAATTTTCTGAGAGTAACTAATAATCAAGTAAAAATAGTTGTTTCAGAGAAAATTTTAGAATTGTTAAAATAAATAATTATTGCATTTAGAATTCTTGATTGATATGCTGTATTAAAAATTTAGTTAAAAACTGTGAGCCAAAATTACATTATTTAGAATTATAAAAGTTCAATTTTTCGGAAATTTTCAATCAAATATAATTAAGAAATACTTGAAGTATAAGTAATAAATATATGTAAATTTAAATTATTGCTGTTAGCAAAAAATAAGCTGAGTTTAAAAAATATTTTATTAAATAAAATTTTCA
This sequence comes from Olivierus martensii, assembly GCA_000484575.1. Taxonomy (NCBI): domain Eukaryota; kingdom Metazoa; phylum Arthropoda; class Arachnida; order Scorpiones; family Buthidae; genus Olivierus; species Olivierus martensii. The sequence goes on from AYEL01055123.1 coordinate 34,029, forward strand.
TAACATAAATCCTACTGTATATAAGATACAATGTCTCCATCTGGTGGAACAAAACGTGATTAAATAGGAAAAAATTATCTAACATATTCATTTTTCAATACGGAATTTGCATAACAGAATAAAAACATTTATGTTAATTAACAATTGAATAACATTTATTTTTCTAATATTGTACAGTTTATTAGATTATTTCTGAATAAAACTGGGAAGAAGTTAAATTTAAAAGATGAGTATAATTTAAAGGAGTAATTAAAAAATTTATATTCAAAAATATATTGCTCTAACTTGTGCATATATTTTCATTTTTTTAACTGATGTCCTTAAAACATTTGTAATGTATTTATAAACCATTAAAATAAAGAATTGAAAACCAGTCAATATATTTTTAATTTATGAAATTATAATTTTCTCTTACATAACGAATATATGCAACGAATAGTCACGAATATACAATATTGAATGAGTATATAAGACGAATCACAACTGGCTGATGATTTGTTCGTTGATTGTCTATTTTTTGCATCTTCTGCATACTTCTATATAGGAAGAGTTTATTATTAAACCAATGCTAATTCCAATTTCATATAATTTCGAGAATTTATTATTGCCCGTTATTATAAGAATTATTATGGTACATCAAGAGACATGGCAGTGGATCTAAACGAAATAAATTGACTGTCTCTTATTACAACAATCATCAACCGAAATTTAATTCCTATAATTTTCATTCTAAGTTAGATATTATTAATCTGATATTTATAATCGAGAAAAGTATTCAGTACAAATAGAAAATAAGCGTTTTTGACAATTTACTTTGAAAAATAGCAAAAATCTAAAATTTAAATATCTTTTCCTTCACCTCTTCCTCTCTTCTTCCATAGACAATCTACAGGTCGTACCATTCAATTGATATCGATGAAATTTGCGATATAAATATTTCTTAGATTGCATGGTGTCTGAAAATTTTTACATAACTGGGTCAAAATAAAGAGGTTATATGAGACCCTTTCTTGTAAACACTTCTAGAAATTACATTGTTCAATCGTCTTTTATCAAATTTGAAATATAAGCATATCCTAGTTTATTTTAAATGGTCGAAAATTTTGATCCAATGCGACTAAAATGAAGGATTGTAGAAGAAATCGATTTTCTTCTCCCATAGAGATCACATCGTTCAATTAAAACGATGTGATCTCTATCCATCTGAAAACTTTAGTCCTGCACCCTCTTACATTGCCTTTATATTGTCTACATTGCCAAAATGAAGGGAGCAACAAGTCTTTCATCGTAAACGCTTTATACTAATCGCATCACTATCATTCAATCGATTCCGTTAAATTTGACATAGAATCATTCCATATCAATCTAATTTTGAAGAATGTCATGATTCAAAACTGAAAAACCATTATTCTTGTAGTTCAAAATCTGCTCTTTCCAATGGCAACAGAAAAAATTAAATCCAAAGTGTCAAACACAACAAAATTTTTGGATTTAGAACAAAAAACCGAATAGGCTTACAAAGCTTCATATTCTAGGTATTATGACTGTGCAACAATATTATTTGAACTTTGAAAATTATTCGTGATTGATTTAAATTACACAAGTAATCTCCATAAAATAGGCTCTGGTGCCTCAATCACATCATTTCTTGAACTGAAATTTTGCACAATTTCCTCTGAAACCTGTATGTATATTCATACCAAGTTCCAGCAAAACTGAAGAGGATCAAGCAGCGATCTCCAGATCACTTGTCATAGGCTAATTCCATATGAATATTTTCAGGTTATTTAACACACACTAAAAATTTCGAGTTGGATTAAAAACAAAGATACAGTGGGTGATCGGTTAACGAACATAATCCGTTCCAAGACAATGTTCGTTATCCGAATTGTTCGTTAACTGATCATTGATTTATCATAGGTTTTTATGGGAATTTGATTAATTCATTCTGGAGATCCTGATTTACCATAGGTTTTTATGGGAATTTAATTAATTCGTTCTGGAGATTTTTAATGAAATGTTCATTAACTGATCATCGATTTACCATAGGTTTTTATGGGAATTTGATTCCAAGAAAATGTTCGTTATCCAAATTGTTCGTTAACCGATCATTGATTTACCATAGGTTTTTATGGGAATTTGATTAAATTAACCGATCATCAATTTACCATAGGTTTTTATGGGAATTTGATTAATTCATTTTGGAGACCCAAAAAAAATAAATAAATAATTATAAATTTCTTATTATGTCGGAGACCCAAAAAAGACATAAATAAAAAATTATATAATTTTTTATTTATGTTTATTTATATGTGAGATCCAAAAAAAATAAATAAAAAATTATATAATTTCTTACTGCGTTTATTTTTATGTAATAACAATAACATATACATACATAATCTTGCATTTTCATCTATATGTTTATTTTCCGATAAAGAATCTGCACAATATCGATTGCTTTTCTCTCTCCTTCAGGATTTTTCCGAAGTAATTAATAGCATTGTCGTAGTAGAGATCCCCAAGCCTATTGACCTCAACCTGATATAGTGCCATTCTAAGACCAAAAAATTTGTAAAATCTCTCTCTTATCTTCTTTAATAAATATTTGATTTGTTTTACGTCGTCTCCGAGTTCATTTTAATCGAGAAAAACTACTGTTCTTCCATCCTTACCCATAAGTCCACGAACGCGCAAGACCTATGCCTGTCATTCCGTTTGGTTAGTTAAGCCGAAATATTCTCATGGAATATTTCTATCTGGCGGCGGCCACTTATAGAGAGAACGCACAAGGCCTATGCCTGTCATTCCATTAGGTTAGTTAAGCTGAAATATTCTCATGGAATATTTCTATCTGGCGGCGGCAACTTATAGAGCTGCCATCATCACAGGCTGACCAACACCCGTGATGGGGTCAACTGGAAGATTGAAGGATGGATTTCAACGGGCGGGGCCCAGATCCCTCCTGAAAAATTGGAGGAGTGGGAACCCCGGATCCTCCAGAATGTTAAGTCACAGCTTTACCACGCAGCCATCGGGCTGACTTATCATTCATTCAGTCCGCGGGTCCTACAGTTTGTTCTGTGAGGTGTTCGTTATCCGAACATAAAAATCTAACCTGTCATTCCTTCAGTACACGGGTCCTACAGTTTGTTCTGTGAGGTGTTCGTTATCCGAACATGTGTTCGTTAACTGAACATAAAAATCTTTTGAAAAAGTGTTCGTTATCGAAACTGTTCGTGAACCGACCACCCACTGTATTTAATTTGCTTATCAATGAAAAAAATTACTTGTATCCAAAGCACTTTTATTTGACAGAATATTATTTCTTTCTATGTAATTTACTTTCTCACTTACTGCTCTAAATAGGAGTTAGACTTCTTATGTATATTTTCTACTGCTTATATCTAATAATACATTATTATATTTTCATTAAGAACATCTTTCTCAGAGAAAAGATTTTCATTTAATAAATGATATCAAATCAAAAAATATTTATGTAAAAATAAGCCAAGCACAGTACTATAATACAAATTAAAATATTTACATATACATAATACATAAGGATCATTACTTTTCTTCATATAATAAAAATGAATAGCATTGCGTGGCCATGCTCATTACTACAAATTAAAATATTTACATATGGCTACTTAATGATTAACAAAAAATAAAAAATAATAATAATCTTAGCCAAAACATGTATATATAAATTTTAATAAATAGCCTAAGTTTTACTTATTTTTTATATAATAAATACTTTTTAATTGGATTTCTACAACACGAATAACAGCTTTCAAGCATTATTATTGATCATTAAAGTAGAGATGCAAATGTCATATAGGAATACATTATTCAATAATAAACTCTTGAAAAATAACTTATTTTCAAAACTACTTAAATTTTCTATTGAAGATTTAATTACTGCAACGACAATAATTTAAAACATGGCCTCATTTCGTATAATCGAAATTTGAAATTCAAAATAAATCATCAATAAAAAAATCAATAATATTTTAATAAACTTTCATTAAAGCACTTTTCTAGAATATTTTTCAAATAAATTTTTTTCGTGTTAAATTTGTGCACAGTTTATATTTAAAATTAGAATTCAATTTATGTTATCGAAACACAAGGATCATTACTTTTCTTCATATAATAAAAATGAATAGCATTGCGTGGCCATGCTCATTAAACGTAATGGTGCATAATACAACAATTTTTAGCATTTTCAAGGACTGCGCGGTGAAAAGTTCCTCTTTCTATGGACCTGCTGTGTCATGCTAAGCACTATTTACTTTAACCAGTTTTAAGTGTCGCTTCAGTTTCCTCTAGCTTACTCTTAATCTGTTACTTTCATTTACCCTATCTTTGGTCTCCGCAGCAGAACTGCAAGCAACACTAATTTTAATAACCTTTTCAGTCACGTACCCCAAATCCCATACAAGTTCTTGCCTATCAACAATCCACAGACCTGACTTTCTCTACCCACCCTGGGTAATCATCACATTTGCACTTTTCCAGAGCCTTTTAGTGCAGCAAGGTGGAGAGAGGCTCTAGCACTCATCTGTTTTATGGGGAAAAAAATGAGATATTACAAAACAGTATAAACAGCTACATCCAAAAGCGCACATTTCACATTTAATAAAAAAAGATCTTTAACTCATTGTTGGTAATAAATAATTCTCTTCTATAACAAATATTTTGTACTATCTTGAAACCTTCAATGTGTGTGTCAAATTTAAAAGGAAAATAGAGATGATAAATCGGAACTATTTGATGGATAGAGATAAAGTATGTTTCGATATTGTGATACTTTTTCTATCCAGTTTTTATCCTTCAAAAGGATTTAAAATATTATTTTCTAAAATTTCCTAGCAATAAAACATTTCTATTTTAATCTATATATTATTATTTTTTAATCAGAATTTTATTATTAGTTTTTGCATCTTGTATATATTTTTAATCTAGCTTTTCATTTAAAATGTTATCAATGTTGAATCTGATATAAAATCTTTAAACTTTGATGCCATATAAATGCATATAACAGATTCCTATTGTTATAAAAGTTATGCTATGAGTTTAATCTATAACAGATAATTTAAAATAATGATTTTTTCATTAAATGCTATAATGTCTTAAAATATTTTATTATAACATAAATTCTATTTATTTTATTTATTAATTATTTTCCAACACGAAAAGTACTGAAGTATCCAATGTATTTATTACATCATTAAATATATAATAAATGATGCAATAATGCGATCTTGATGAATATCATAATGAAAGTTATGTAATTAAATTTATATTAAAAGTTCCTGCTTGGATGTTATATTGTCAAAGTTTCCTGAAAGAAATTCTTTGATAGTGACTATAAAGATAAAGTTATAAATACTTGGATAAGATTTTGAATGTTTAATTTAAAGGCATATATTGTTGAACAATTTTTAAACTCTAGTTATAACCTATTGATTTCATATTTATTAAAAGCAAAATCATTATATTTAACAATTCTTAAGGAAAAACATTGGCTAAGAGATTTTTTTTTGTAAGATGAACTAGATTTACGAATAGAATTTAGATTCTTTATATTGATTTTAATATTTGCAACCATGCGACTCAGCAGAAATTTTTATAACCCATGTCAAATTATATTGGCACTATAAAAACATTTATTAAAAATAAATGTCTTTACAATGGCTTTTTTCATTTGGAACCAAATTTTAAACTAATAAAAATGCATAAAATAAATAAATATATATATAAATTTGTGCAATTCGTGTATCAATTAGAGTAAAACTGGATTAGCCGGACTCAGAAGGGAGACTATACACGGATAACTGGAACACAGATTGCATACGAAATTAGTTGTTTTATTTGCATTTTAAAAATATATATATGAGCACAATATATATAAAACAATTTATTTAAATAATCTGTGATTTTTGTTTTTGTTTTTTTTTCTGAAATATTCGAGGTTTTTCTTAATTACATCAATATATTTTGTGAAATCCTACTGACACGTACTGTAACAAATAATGTGAATGCAGATTAATACTGGCAGTAGTGTTTCCAAATTCCCGACATTTGGAACCTTCGGGAATCGAAAACGGGAAATCGTATTTCTCGAGAATTCCCGAAATAATCTGTAGTATTTAATTTTCGTTGATCATCTGTAATAATGGATATAACAGTAAATATTAATAAAAGACGTAGAGAAAGTGGGGCAAACGGGGTTCGTGGCACAGCCTAATTTTTCAGAAGTTTCGAGACACTTCTATATATACTGTAAAAGATCGACACAAAAAAATGAGTAAATAAAATTTCCTAAATGAAGATCAACCGGAATTTCATGACTAGTGAATCTCTTGCGCTGAGCTCTAAGCAGGTACTACGGTATTATTTTGACTAGGTTTCTGTTACATTTTAGCAGGGTCGCCGAGAGGGGATGACATCCGAGTTTTTATCACGGGCCCGGCATCGAAAAGGGCCTGACCGTCGGGCCTTGACCTGTCATATAATGTGTCCGATTATTTGTTTAATTGTTATTTTCACAGAAAATAGCTCACAATTCTCCACGAATTTAAATTACGAGCCAAGTAATACAAAAATTATGATAAATTAACTTTTATATTTTATATACTGTATATTCAGTAAAAGAACAATAGCAAAATAATAATAATTTTTATTTCCCTTAAAACTTGAAAACTTCTTAGTGTTTTATATTATTAAATACTGTAAATTTTTTTAGAGTATTAGAATATTTTATATACCCTATATTTCATAAACATTTTCTACAGATTTCAATATAGGAAAAAGTGCATCATTGAAAAAAATGATGTACTTTTTAAGTGGGGCTCAGACGACAGACTTGTCACGGGCCCGAAAATTTCTCTCGGCAGCTCTGCATTTCAGGTTTTCTCAAAATATAAACAATGTAATTAATGCAAACTTTTAACCAAACTTATAATATACAGTGAGAATTTAAATATATCACACAATGTACTAACATACAACACAATCATCAACAGCAAACAAACTGATCGAATGTGGTTAATATAGGCATGTGTTAGTATCGGCAGTTACTTTATGGACAGTGGCGTAGCTGATGGTCAGCAGACCCCGCGGTGCGGGGGGGGCCCCGAGCTTCTTGGGGCCCCAACTCACCCTGAAAAAATATCTCTAAAGCCCAAACAATTAATCCCAAATAACCTCGATTTTAACGCGGAACAGTTAAATCTATTTAACATAGACGTCGGCGTTCGTTAGCTGGAACTCTGAAACTTAATTAGCGCTAATTTGCAATTTATGTATTGTTTTCACATACCGTATTACTTCGAATTTAAGTCGCAGTAGGATTTTAAAATTGGAAAAAATAAAAATGATTTTATAATAAGTATTAAAAAATAAGAAACATTTTTATTTACTTAAATAGGTACTAATATACATAATAAGCTACCGAATTTTATTTTAACTGTTTGCCACTTCGGGTTTTAACTACGAAAAACTAAAAATTCCTGACTTTGAATAAGAAATATTCGGCATTTCGTATTCGGCCTAGGAAATATTAGAATGCCCGATCAGCGTTAGGACATTCTCGTTTTAACTAGGAAATTCTAGTATTTCCTGAATTCCGGTTTATCCTGTCTGTAACATAGGCCTATATAATAAAATTATTTTCACCTGTATAAAGTTTCACGAATTAACCTTATTAATAAATTAATTAATTGCGTTAGGCTTTTTTACGTCGACATCCTTATAAATAAACGTTGACATCCAGTGATACAGAGTTTACATAGCATTTGAAATAAATTATATTGATAAATTAAAAAGAGGGGGCCCCATCGACCCTTTTGCGGGGGCCTCGCAGTTTTCAGCTACGCCACTGTTTATGGAAACTATTTATAGTGGAAAATGGAAACAGTTTGTGTTTACACAGAGAAATATTTATTTTCACAGCCCAGGATTTGAGTACAATGTCATATTAAGGTAAGCTACTTTAGATTTCCGTAGTTAATTCACCTGAAGATGACTTTGTATTCAAATTCTGGGTTGTGAAAATAAATATTTTTCTGTTTATAGTATATTTCCCGTTCAAGAAGAATCCCGTTCAATATCACACTCAATAACATTGTAATTGTATCACACTCAATAATATTGTATTAATAATAACATTGTAATATTGTGTTACAATATTACACGCCACAAGAAATACACGTGTATTTCTAGTGACGTAGTGTTTCACAATATTACAATGGTTATTGAGGGAAATGTCTAAAAGATTCATTGTGAATAATACGTTTATTTCCCATTGTGGGTAATACTGGGTTCTAGGAGCCGATTTTCCCGATTTTCCGACAAACTTTCCTCGGGATTCGGGTACAGGAAAACGAAAAAAATTCAAGGGAACGGGCGAGAATTCCTTCTCGCCCGGAAACCCTAGCTGGCAGTGATTGGCACACTTGCTAATTTAATCGCTATTTCCTCTTCTTCTTAGAGTTGATTCCCAACAAGAGATGACGATATTTATTTCAGTCATATTAAAATGATAATACTGGGTTCTAGGAGCCGATTTTCCCGATTTCCCGACAAACTTTCCTCGGGATTCGGGTTGTTTATGGAAACTATTTATAGTGGAAAATGGAAACAGTTTGTGTTTACACAGAGAAATATTTATTTTCACAGCCCAGGATTTGAGTACAATGTCATATTAAGGTAAGCTACTTTAGATTTCCGTAGTTAATTCACCTGAAGATGACTTTGTATTCAAATTCTGGGTTGTGAAGTCGGCCGGATGGCCGCGTGGTAAAGCTTTGGCTTACCACCCTGGAGGATCCGGGTTCAAATCCGGGTCCCACACCTCCAATTTTTCAGGAGGGGTCCGGGCCCGGCCTGTTGAACCCCATCCTTCAACCATCCGGTTGACCCCATCATGGGTGCTGGCCAGCCTGTGATGGGAGCTATTAAATGGCCGCCGCCAGATACAGAATATCCCATGAGGATATGGCGGCGTAATAAAACTAACCTAACCTGGGTTGTGAAAATAAATATTTGTCTGTTTATAGTATATTTCCCGTTCAAGAAGAATCCCGTTCGGGTTGTGAAAATAAATATTTTTCTATTTATAGTATATTTCCCGTTCAAGAAGAATCCCGTTCAATATCACACTCAATAACATTATAATTGTATCACACTCAATAACATTATAATTGTATCACACTCAATAATATTGTAATAATAATAACATTGTAATATTGTGTTACAATATTACACGCCACAAGAAATACACGTGTATTTCTAGTGACGTAGTGTTTCACAATATTACAATGGTTATTGAGGGAAATGTCTAAAAGATTCATTGTGAATAATACATTTATTTCCCATTGTGGGTAATACTGGGTTCTAGGAGCCGATTTTCCCGATTTTCCGACAAACTTTCCTCGGGATTCGGGTACAGGAAAACGAAAAAAATTCAAGGGAACGGGCGAGAATTCCTTCTCGCCCGGAAACCCTAGCTGGCAGTGATTAGCATACTTGCTAATTTAATCGCTATTTCCTCTTCTTAGAGTTGATTCCCAACAAGAGATGACGATATTTATTTCAGTCATATTAAAATCTTGATTCAAGTGAATCATTCACTAAGATTTTCCTCTTCAACAATTTCAAAGCATTGTAAATTCTTCATTAAATCAATTATCTCAGCTATTATATGTGTATATTTAGTCACAACTTTATGAATCGAGTAAATTAAAGAAAACCCGATTATTGCTATCATATATAATTATTATATTAAATGAAGCAATATTGAATTTTATATGCTATAAAAAATTGCAACGTATACTGCGATAGTTGTTTTTTTTTCTTTAAATAACCATAGGCACAAATTATTGAGATGAAGAATTACTGTATCGAATACTGTATCATAATTAATGAAATCATTATTTACTATTATATTATTCATTCATTTGTTTCTCCTCATTTCAAAGAGAATACGAAGTCATTGAAGATATTCTAGTAAAGACTTTTATTCTGTGTTATAAATATTTAGAGCATATTATTTTTTAATGAGCATTCAATAAACAATTATTACTGTAACTTATCTGAGATTACACTATATATATTTAATATATACATCTATGTATGAATGTATAAATTATAGCTGTTGTTGCTGCTGCTTAATTTGATCATAAATATTGGTATCATAATTGTATTAAATCCTGATATAACGTAAAAACCAGATATCTAAGAAAATATCATTTATTGTAATTAAGCTCTTTTGTTGTTTTTCATTTGTTTGTTTTTTAATCCTTTTTCTTTTTATTTTTTGTTATCATTTGTTGGCTTATCAAGTAAACATTAGTAAAAAAATAATCAATGTTTGTTTTGTTGTTTTTCATTTGTGTGTTTTATTTTTTGTTATCATTTGTTGGCTTATCAAGTAAACATTAGTAAAAAAATAATCAAAATTATCTTCTAATAATAATGCATTATTTTCAAACAAAATAGACTACTGTTGAAAAAAAAAAATTCCTGCTTGTCTCCATTATAAAATTACTTAAGCTTAAATCTGCCACTATAAAATATTCAATTTTATTTATGAAAATATTTTTCATAAGCTACTATTGAAAAAAAAAATTCCTGCTTGTCTCCATTATAAAATTATTTAAGCTTAAATCTGCCACTATAAAATATTCAATTTTATTTATGAAAATATTTTTCATAAAGCAAAACAATGCAATATATTTACATTAATTATAATATAATAACGTCCAAGATTTTTTCTTTAAATCTATTCAGATTTAAAGAAGAAAAATAAATAGTAAAACAAAGTTATTTGCGATTACACATTAAATAATTACATAATTTAATTAATATACAGTATACAGTAACTTTTTAGTGCTTCTATGTATTTTTAAATGTCATAAATTCTCTCTAAAATGTGAAGCACAGAGGAGTTAACATTTTATATGCTTTTCTCTCTCTTGCATTCATTTATACCTAAAATTGTGTATCTACTTTTGGTGTATCTTGTGTTCTATACATGTGCTCCTCTAGTTACGAATATTGGTCGTTATGAACATGAAATTTTATTTTCATATTTGCGATTACACATTAAATAATTACATAATTTAATTAATATACAGTATACAGTAACTTTTTAGTGCTTCTATGTATTTTTAAATGTCATAAATTCTCTCTAAAATCATTTGCGATTACACATTAAATAATTACGTAATTTAATTAATATATACAGTAACTTTTTAGTGCTTCTATGTATTTTTAAATGTCATAAATTCTCTCTAAAATGTGAAGCACAGAGGAGTTAACATTTTATATGCTTTTCTCTCTCTTGCATTCATTTATACCTACAATTGTGTATCTACTTTTGGTGTATCTTGTATATACATGTGCTCCTCTAGTTACGAATATTGGTCGTTATGAACATGAAATTTTATTTTCAAATTTCAGGAAATTTCAAAAACTCTTCAATAATTTTAAGTAATACGATAGCAAGCTGCTCTAGTAACCAATATTATGTAAAAATACATAATAAGTTAGTTATTCTATTATGGCAGTATATTTGCGATTATTCAAGGTGGTGACGATTATGCAAAACTCTCGCTTTGTAATCTGAACATTTTATTCAAATCTGTGAAATAACAAACTTTTATTTGGTATAATTGCGAAATATATTATAAAACACAATACTGTATATAAAATTATTTCAATAGTTTTCGGGGCCAAATAACAACAGTATTTGAATTATGAACAAAACTTAGGTATGAATTATGTTAGTAACTAAAGGAGCGCGTGTATTTGAGTTGAGTAATTTTTAACAAAAACAACTAGACTATAATTGAAACACAATTCTACATAGCAAAGCATGGAAACTTTTCTAGTTGTCATTCGTTTGCTGGCTTGAATGTTACTGTAATTTTAGAATAATAATAGATTTTATAAAAGATAGGAATTTAGATTTGCTTTTTTTGTTATTATAACGCAATTTTATATTAAAGTATTAGAATAAATTTTAGATTCAAAAGCAATATCTATTTTTATGCTTGCATAATAAATATAATTAAGACATTTTTTTCTCAATTGCTAATAGAGAAATTACAATGTTTGACTGATTTGTTGTTAGTATCTATAGTAACCTAGTAATATAAAAAATAATTTAACAATTACCTTTTAATCTTAAGACCAACTCAGGTACAGATTGTATGCACGAAACCAGAACTTCTATGATACATTTTGTATAAGATCATCACGGAGTCGATTCTTGGCATGCAAAAGCAGTTCGATATTCAGAATCAAAGGAATCGACACTTATGGCCCGAAAATTTAATAGACACATCACCGAATTGATTTTATATCGATTTTGGAATGTTTACAGAATAATAATTTATTTTAGCAACTAATGCGAACTGGAAAGACAATGATAATTTCTTAGTATTGTTATCGTATTCAATCCTTTATATTTGTAATTATTTGGAAAGAGAGAATAAAAATTATGATTGTCACAAATTTTTATAAAAGTCATAAACATTTTACTATAAAATTTTTAATAAATTAGCTGTTAATAGGAAACTTATTTTATATAAATAGAATGTACAGTGAATGATCGGTTAAGGAACAGTTCGGATTACGAACAAAGCGAATAACGAACATTTTCGAGAAAGATTTTTATGTTCGGACAACGAACACATATTTGGATAACGGACACCTCACAGAACAATCTGTGATACCCGCGGACTGACGGAATGACAAGTCGGCCGGATGGCCATGTGGTAAAGCTGTGGCTTATAGAACAATCTGTGGTACCCGCGGACTGACGGAATGACAAGTCGGCCGGATGGCCATGTGGTAAAGCTGTGGCTTACGACCCTAGAGGATTCGGGTCCCACACCTTCATTTTTTCAGGAGGGGTCCGGGCCCATCCTTCAACCATCCGGTTGACCCCATCATAGGTGTTAGTCAGACTGTGATGGGCTCTATAAGTGACTGCGGCCAGATAGAGAATATCCCATGAAGATATGGCGGCTTAACTAACCTAATGGAATGACAGACTTAGGCCTTGCGCCTTCATGGACTTATGGATAAGGATGGTCTTAGAATGGCCCTCATACCAGGTTGAGGTCACTAGGCTTGGGGATCGCTACCACGACAATGCTATATATTAATCACTTCCGAAAAATCCTGAAAAGAGAAAAGCAATCGACATTGGACAATTGTTTAACGCCCCACAAACGGAAAATAAGCATGATAGATGAAAATCAAGACTGTGTATGTATATATTATTGTTATTACACATAAATAAACGTAGTAAGAAATTATATAATTATTTATTTATTTATTGGATTTCCAGAACGAATTAATCAAATTCTCATAAAAATCTGTGGTAAGTCGATGATCGGTTAACGAACAATGTATTGAAATTTTAATATCGAAACTGAAATAATAGATAAGTTAGTTTTGAGAAAATTGACCAGAAAAGAATATAGAAGAAATAAGAGAATGAAAGATTTGTTTTAATATGAGTGATGGATAAGATCAATTTATTGAATATCAAAGAACCTTAGTCTTTCACCACTTCGATTTACTTTCATCATTAAATTGGTGGCATTTGATTGCTAGAATTTGATTCTATTATGGAAAAGGATCATATTGTTTTAGCTTAAATTAAGCATTATTGCTATTCAATTAAAGAAAGCTAAATTTAGAAATATTAGAATGTATTTAGATAGAATAATAGAGGTAATATATTTCTACGATGATCTTTCAGATAAAACTGTGTGCATATTTTAACGTTTAAAAAATGATTTTTATAATATTTTCAGTTTATAATAATAAAATTATAACAACAAAAGCTATAATTAACTTTTTTTTTGCAAAAATAATATTAAAATATTTACATAAATAATTTTTTTTTTAATTCTGAATTTAAAAATCATATATGTGTAAAGGAATAAAATTATTGATAATAAACAGCTGTCTATAAACCCGTAAATTTGTGAAAATAAACATATTCGCACTTTTTATTAAAATAAATAATACACGAAATGAATAGTAAATACGATTTTAATTTTATTAAATGATTCTGTAAACATTCAAACATATTTTTTTTCGATTATTTTAAATACGAAATTTAAACAAAATTCTAATTTAAATTCAACATAAATCATTTTTGAATATAAACGTCATTTTATTATTATTATTTATTACGGAATTTGTTTAATAAAAAAAACGTGATAAAACAAATATTACGTATTATCACGAATGGTCAAAATATATTTGCATCTTTATATCATTTATTTATGAAAAATAGCAAATAATAATTGACTAAAAATAGGATTAATAATTTATGAAAAAATTGATTTTTGTAGAAAATAGTTTTCGATTCAAAAAATTTAGACTGCCATCTGTTGTTAGATAAAAACATTTTTCTAAAAGAAAGAGGAATAAATAAATTTTATTGCTTTTTAAAATTCATATTAAAAAAAAAACAGGCACAAAAGCTACTGTATAGTTTTCTCGTTAAATTATTATAATTCAATAAACTGAAAGAAACAAGGTAGAATTTGAATTTTTTTTCACTTTCATATATGTACTGTATATAATTTTTTTGTAAATTTTGAAACTTTTTGAAATAACAACATAAAAATAATTATTTATGAGGATAGAGAAACTGCATCATTAAATTTATTTAGATATCTAATCTAATTATATCACAAATCCGATACGTGACTTTACTTGATGCAGTTGATACTTTTGTTAATTTCAAATATCAATATATAAATTATAGATATCACATTAAGATTATTTTTAAATACGTTTTCAAAGTATTTTTAAATATTTTTAATTATGACTTATTTATGAATTAATTATTTGTATCCAACTTGTAAATAAATAAGATACAGTATTTACTAATATAAAACAGTAATAAGCGTGTATTTTTCACTTAAAAAATATAAAGAAATTAATAATTTATATTTAAGCTTTACCAATGTTTAAATAACTATCAATACTGGGAGAAAATATAATATTTTTTTTACAGTAAAGTTTTTATTTTTTTTTTAATAGTTTCGTCCAATGTGATCATTTTAAAGTATAATCCAACGAATATTTATTTATTTGTTCAATTAAATAATGAAGTTAACAAAAGAATATTTATTATTATTTCTTTTTGAGTGTCAGGCGTTTTAATTATAAGAGAAGTAATAAGATTAACACTAATATTATGCAAATGAATAAAACTTCGTGTTTGCTTAATAAATCTTTCTTCAAGCTACTTTCAAAAAAAGATACTTTAATTTTTCTTTTAAATTAATAATTTATAAAATTTTTACGGATTATATATCTAATATGATGTATGACTTAAGAGATATGTGGATATCTGATTTAAATTTAATAAAAATTAAATCGTTATGTATTCATCTTAAATTAATTAGTTTTTCAGTATTTTTGTTCGAATTTTTGTTATTGCTGGATCGATTGTAGAGGAAGATTGTACTATCAGTTTTGGGATAATAATTCTCGCATGACTCCAAAAATGTCGTCATTAAAAAACGAAAATATCTGACATGCTACATTTTATAATGCCATCTTGATGTAACAGAGAATAATGTTATAAAATATGAAAAGTTATACTATATTATTTCACAGTGATGTATATCACTGGCGTTACTAATATGTATTAATGGGAACTTCTCAATTATATATAACTGGACATGATTATTTGTACTGTAGTACATAATTTTCTCATACATACTTGTATTTATGAGAAAATTATATGCCAACAATGCTCAGCAGCGCAAGGCCACTTGTCTAGTATATATGTTAAATATATCTATATACACACATACACTATATATATATACAGATATGTAAACATATAAGCTTACATAAATATAGCAGAGCTATAATTATCTAGGATCGTTTTATTGAATTAGACATGATTTATAATAAAAAATAAAAAAATATTTTTTTTCTGCAGATCGATTAGTAATGAAAGAATCGATTTGGATTGAATTGGAATATAAATATAGCAGAGCTATAATTATCTAGGATCGTTTCATTGAATTAGACATGATTTATAATAAAAAATAAATAAATATTTTTTTTCTGCAGATCGATTAGTAATGAAAGAATCGATTTGGATTGAATTGGAATTCGAGTATATTTTCCTTCTCAGCATTTGGGAATGATAATTGAACTTATGCCCAATATTTTTACTCCCTATTAATTGATTTTAAGCCTAATAAAATGCAATTTGGATGAACTGTATTCTTCAATCATCCTGTCTTCCTTCGCCTCCCAGAATTATCACGGATAATCGGCTCTCTATAGCAGTGTTTCTCAAACTTTTTAAAATCAGGGCGCATTTGTATAGTAAATTAAACTCTGAGGCGCATTTTAAATTTCATTAAATAAAATTAGCCATAAAACTACAAAATAGGAAAATGAGCATCCAGTTTAAAATATCAAACGAAAAAGACTTGACTCACACATGGTAGCCATGTGCCTATCCGTAGCTTTTAAAAATGCAGATATATATATATATATATATCATAAATTATTTTCATTTGCTTGGGGTGCACCTGGCTATTTTTCAGAGCGCACCGTTTGAGAAATACTGCTCTATAGTATATATAATTACATTTATAATTTTTATTGTATGATATAGATTAAATATATTGTATACAGTTCATTGTACGATGACTGTATTTTATTGTATTGAGGATTGTATACAGTATATATACGGTTCAGATACAATAAAAAGGAAAAACTTTTCTTTCTATAGACTTATAATTTTAGTTAAGTCCAAATATTTTAATTCTCAAAACATTTTTTTCTTGGACAAAACAATTTATTATATAATAAACTTCTAAATAAATTAACAGATGCAGGTAACTCATAAATTCATAAAATGAATGAAAAATTAATTATTTCTTCACACTTATATCACTCTCAGACGTTATAGAACAAATTTATTATATAAAACTTGTATATACTTAATGGCATTTCATAAAGAAGTTGAAATTAACTGAAGCACGAAAGTAGGAGATTAATATGGAATAAATCTCACGGATATAAGCCAAAAGTCCCGATCAAAATCCTACAACAAATTAAAAAAAAGTTGAATAAAATTTCCCCTTCGCAAAATATTGCATACAGTAAACTCCAATCTACCACCACTCTTAGGAAATTAAATAAGACAATTGAGCGTTGTACCGACCGTAAACTAGCTTTTAAAAGGAAGTACCTATACACGCTCCTCAATTTGCTGCGTAACGACAAAGACAATACTCCCATTATCAACCAGCCAGGCGTTTATAAAATCCCCCTCAAAAATCTAGATCTCAACAAAGATGAAGCGTACATCGGATATATCCCGCAATCTTAAAACTAGGATTAAAGAACATAAAGCCTACGTAGTCAGAATACCTCCATGGCACCCATTAAATGTTTGCTCGAATATAATATAGACATTGATTGGAGTAATGCTACGCTTCTAAAATGCATTCCTGATAAATATTCCTGAAGGTTACGTATACGAAGCTATCGAAATAGAAAAGTGTCAACATAATTCCACCGCTATTAATAAGAACGACCCTACTTTAATATTTTCAGCTTGGAAATGGCTCATACAGCAAACTTCACGATCCTGATTTTGTCATTTTTATTTATTCATTTATTTTGTATATTTTTATTTTCGTTTATTTTTATTCTTTATTTACTAAATTTGGTATTTGTACATTTATTTATATTTAATTTAATTTTTAATAATTTTACTGCAATTTGTATTTTCAAATTCTGTTCTATAAATAGTAGTGTTGTGATGATAACAGCGATTTCGAAGTCACAGTGAACGCTTTACATTCATTGTGAATTTCGCTGTGAATTTTACAGTGAATTCGATATTTTTCGCCATCTGCTGGCAAATGTATGGGGCAAAATATGTTAAGATTTATTTAATTAGCAACTTACAAATAATTACTAATTTTTATTCCACAGCAAATCAAAAGGTGCTTCATTAATAATAATGAATTTTTACAGGTACTGAAGAAGGTAATGTATCCATAATTATGCAAAAAAGCTAACTGTCACGAATGATAGAATTTTATTATTACATTCTATTTTTGATAGAATTTTATTATAGTAAATTTTAGATGGCGCTAAATTACATTTTTTTAAGAAATAAAACGAAATATTATAACAGAAAAAAGTACATAGTACAGTCCTACCTCGGTATACGATCTTAGTACTTATTTTTTATATTTTTATAATTGAAAAATTATTCAATATGCTATATATTATTGTTGCTATCGTCGACATATAAATATTAATTTCTGCTGCGTATTTCCACCACCAGAGAGCTCGAAATGCCGAATCACTGTTCTTTTTCACTGCTACTTTTTTCCGAGTGAATATGACGTCAGTAGCTGCGATCACAGTCACTGCGAATGTAAAGTCGCTCCAACACTAATCAATAGAATACTATATACGTTCGACTGATGATGACTATCAAACAACCGAAAACGTTTTCTAAATAAATTAGTATTTAATCTATTTTCGTGCTTCAGTTGATATCAATATTATTAATAGTAGGATGAATCATTATATATTTCAGAAAGAATTCGAATTGTTGCTTGTTATTGTTAGGAGTATGTGTTAAGATTTCTTCAAAATGTAACGATTATAAAAATATAGATTTGTTTCTTTAAAATATAAAATTTATATACATTTATTTGCTTTTTGCATTGCAATAGTTTTGAAATATAACTATATAGAATATATGCATATAATGTTTAAACTATTAGAGGAATTCTCTTCAGAATAGATGAAGAATTGCAGAATCTTCATTACATTGTTGATGGCTATGATATAAATTGTTATTAGAGAAAAAATAGTTTTTTGCAAAATTTAAAATGCTACAAAATAATATCTAGAAGACAAAATTTATTGATTACAATAAGTTATTTGAGAATTTAAATTATAGTAAATTAAAAATATATTGAATAAAACTGGAAATATTAAATGTGCTAATTTTGGAATGATCCTGGAGTTGGATTTGGAAATTTTCAATACAGTAATTCTTAGAATAGTGAATACTATATTCGATTCAGATATTATTCAGTCTCTGACGTTCGACGAACAGATGGAAAAGATTTAATGGTGCTAGATGACAGAATGTGAATATATGATATTTTAGAGTGTAATCTGGAGAAAAAATTTTTGGAATATGATAAAATACTTTCTATTGTAATATTGCTGAAAAAGACAGAGTTTGGTAGAAGAATTCTGCAATACCAGGGAAGAAATTTAGTTTTTTAAAGCAGAGAAATTTCTTAATTAAAATTAGTTAAGAGCGTTGTTCAAAAGGAGTTTAAGTAAGTCTACTTATCGTACCATCTAAATTTTTAGGATTTTATTTAAATGAATACGGTTTGAATTAAAAAATAAATCTGAAGAGAATTCAGTTAAAATTCATACTATATTTTTAATAAAATTGAATATTAGTTTTAATTATCGTTGCAAAATTTGGGATCTAGTTATCCAATGTGAAGAGCTTCATAACGAAAATGCACTAAATTTCAAAGAAAGTTAATTAGTTCTACAAGGAAGCTATACTTATATATTTTAATAAAATTATTATTGAAATAAATATATCATATCTTAAAGCTAATTTCTATATTAATGATTTTGTATATTTAAATATGCAATATGCAATATGTTCCATATTTATTTATTTTATGTAAGTTATGCTATAAAATAATCTTATGTTAAAAATTAAGAAATTAGAGATACAATTGAAAATTGATAAAATTTATTTCTTAGATTTTGAAGGATAGTTCCATATTTATTTATTTTATGTAAGTTATGCTATAAAATAATCATATGTTAAAAGTTAAGAAATTAGAGATACAATTGAAAATTGATAAAATTTATTTCTTAGATTTTGAAGGAAGCTTGAATTACAATGTTATTAAATTATGTTTAAATTATAACAGAAAGTTAAAAATTAAAATATTATTTTATCTTGCAAATAAATCTTCATTAATTTGAATGTATCAATGTTATAACAACTTTTAAGTGTTTTAATACAGATCTTGCAATTAATGAATAGAACTAATTTCATAAATATTTTTGTAATATTCATGGACAAGGTATTGATAAGGAAATCTAGAAACTAGATTTCTATGAATATTAGAAAAGGGATAAATAATGGTTTTATGTAATTTCATTGAAAATTTATAAGGAATGGAGTATTGTAAATTTTGAAACAATTTCATTTTATTTAATATTTTAAACTTTTAATGGGTCTAATTTAACTTTTAAAAGGCTCATTTTTAATTAAAGTTTTATAATAGCAGAAAAAAATGGTTCTATATTTCTTAGATTTGTGATACTATACATTGAGGATTATTTTAAATCGAATTTATATATTGCATATAAATAGATTTATTAGATTTATTTAAAATGTTTTTATATTAATAATAATGAAACATATAGAGATATATTGTTTACTAAAAGCTATTTATTTTATGATGAAATAAGATCTAATTTTTCTTTTGAATATTTTTCAAATGCATTTTACCAGTTTACAAACAATATTTTCATTTTGTATTTACAATATTTCACAATTTATGAAAACTTTTCATTTGTTTAATATATATTTTTTCTCTTTTAAATTTTTACTCATATCTAATATTTTATATTAACATTTTATTTTTATTAGTTTTATAAATAAAATATATACTGGTCTAGACACTAAGTTTGTAAAAGTTTAACTTAAGAATAATATTAAATAATGTAAGATATAATAGATAGCATTTAGAAATAGATTATACATTAAAAATAAAAACAACCTTTTAATGTGAAATCTGATTTTAATAATTTAGAAAATAATCCACAGTACAGTATTTGACATCAGCCATTAATTTCAAATGCAATAATCACGTGATCATTATAATCTAATGAGACTGCTCAGTTAGCAAAGACATAATCACTGTAATCCAGTAATATATGTCAGCTAACATTGTAACCCAATGAGATCACACAAATAGTATTACTCTTCCATCTTAGGTTTTATACAAAGTAATTTATGTAAATTACTTTGTATAAATGTTACTTTGTACTGATCTCTGGGGATGTCTATTAATGATATTCCTATTGTAACCTTTCTGCATTAATCCCCTAACAAACAAAAACTTTTTCATAAAAATCAACTTAGTCATTCTTACATTATAAGTGAACAAGAATGTGCAGGCAGTTTAAGATTTATAATATGTATAGATAATATCTATTAAAAAAAAAAATGATATATATTTCGAAAGAATAATTGCTCTTTTGTTACAAAACAATTTAATATATTAAATACTTCGACATATGATTTTAATTTATGATTACTGACTGACATTTCACTAAATGTTCAATAATAAGGTTGTAGTTATTAATTATTAATTCTTAATTATTGTTGGCAAATAAAATTATGCTAATTTTAAGTTCAAAATGAAGAGACTTTTTATAGTGGATTTAGCAGATTTTAATCAAATTATTATTTTTTTAATAATGCAAAATCATACAGTTATAACTATCAAGAAATTTTCAAAATTCTTATATAATTTAAATATATTTGCTTTCAATTTTTTATTGCTTAGAATAAATTAATATTTTTGGCATTGACTCCTTTTCAGTGAAGAAACAATATGGCACTATGACATTGTAAACAGTTAGCCCTAGAAATTTTTGTTAAAAGATTATTTTTCTGACTTATGCAAAATTTGTGTTTAAAAAGAAACCTATGTCCCAATATATATAAACAGGAGAACTCTACAGTGTGTATACTTAAAATTAAAATATTGCAAGAATAAATTAAAAATATTTGAAAGTTTCTTTTGTTTAAAAATTTATTCTTAACGTTTCCTTTGTTTATTTTTCCATTTTTTTTTCTGAAGTTTTTCTTTAAATTTTGCATTTCTCTGAATTTCTCTCTAAAAATAATACAGATTAAAAATAAATTAACATAATCTCAATATATATCATACTATAATAAAGTGGGTCCTTCTTTAAGTCATTTTGTTATTACATCTCCAGCAAAAATTAAATTAATTAAAAAATATTAAAAGCAGTGAAACAGAATAAAGCTCTGTTTTCTTGCATTTTATTCATAATAGAGAGAAAACAAGGTGAAAAACCTATAATTATAGAAAATAGGTTAACCATATTTTATATGAGCACCAACTAAAGTATATTATAATGTCTATGAACAATTTATTAATTAAACTATACAGTACACAAGGATATTTAAATAGATTGACTAGGTGCAATTCCTTTGGCTTTTCATTCAGAGGACCTGGGATCAAACAAAACCCCATTCCTTGGAAAATTTATATGCTCCGTCAATGGGGATTTTACTTTCACTTAACATTGCAATTTTCAGAAACCTAATCACAAAATTAAATAAGAATACATTAAATATAAATCAGTGCAATTGTAAAGTTCTTTCAAAAATTACCAAATTTTTGCAACATAAGCTATAGATATTTTATACAGTCATACCCCGATAAGACGCCACCATCCGTTCAGTGATGATTTTGGCAGTTAATCAGGGTTGGCTGTTTATCAAAAACACATGTAGTATAGAAATGAAAATGAATTCCAAATTTATTAAATTTAATAAATCAGTACATTTATATTTAGCATCCAAACTTATAATTTCTAAAAACCTGTATATTTTACAGTGTAGTAAACATACCATATATGTACAAATACTACGTGTGGTATAGAAATGAAAATGAACTCCGAATTTATTAAATTTAATATAAAATACAGTACATTTATATTTTACATTCAAACATAACATTTCTAAAAAAACTGTATATTTTTCAGTATAATATACATATAGTATATGTACAGTACTATATAGAAAACATGTCCATCTGCTGTTCTGATTATCTACTTTGAGTTCTCTGTAAAAAACAATGTACACAGTTTACCGTACTCAGTTCTCTGTAAAACACAATATACACAGCTTACTGTACAATATCTTATTTACTCAGTGCGCAATAAATAATGGAAACGATCTGGTTCTTACTATCTTAAAGTTTCTACAACTTAGCTGTGAACCAGGCTTAAAGAGACACATGATTAACTGTTAACTCCATCTCTCCCACCCACTGGTTACAAATGAATCCAGAGAGCTTTTAATATTGTATATACAATTACTGATGAACTTTGGAATGTAAGTCACCTTACATGCCCCTGGTGACAAGGACAAATACAATACCAAAAGGAATATTTGTTTAGACATTTCTATTGGCAGATGGCAGATGGCATCTTATCGGGGTTTGCCTATTCCATTAACATAGGGAAGATCCGTTCCGCCAAATTTCTTGATGGTCAGCGAGGGGGCATCTTATCAGGTTTGACTGTATTTTAGTAGTAAAATCATCCCAATTTCTTATATTTCTGGAAATAGTCTGAAATATATGAATATGAGAGAAAAAACATTTAATCACCTCTTGGTGTTTATTGATCCCTTAAATTTGTTATCAATCCCTGGGATCAATATTGACCACTTTGGGTACCTGATATAGTTGATTGAAAATGTTTTATCTAAAGTGTAATTAATATTTTTCTTATATAACTGGCTAAGTTATTGAAATTAGAAGCTAGCAGGATATGATTTTAATAATAATTAAACTTGATTAAAAATTTCAATAATGTATCAGACTTTGAAATTTTTAAACTTATGCAAAAAAATTTGATTTTTTTCAGTAATTATCATATAGTCCTAACAAAGTAAGTTCTGAAATTTTAAAGGTTGGCTTTTTACCAAGTTAAATTTCTTAGATATTAAAGTAGAGAAATTGACATTCTGAAAAAGACTTAGGCACTCGATCATGCAATCAGCTTAAATAAGTATATTCAACTTTATGATTGTTCAATTTACAAATACATTTCAAAGAACAAATTATGTTTCATTTAAGGGTATTTTATTGCTCTTACAGTTATTTATCTATTTCATTTGCTTTTCTTCTATAATTTATTCATATTAATTATGTTTTAATGATTACAATGTAATGATTCAAATGTAATTTATAAAAATCATATTTATTTATTTAACTAATGTAATATTTAATTTATATGATAAATCTCAAATTAAATTTATTCATATTATTATCAAGATTCTTATGAACTTTTAAAAATTATTCATAGAAAAGTACTATTAATTAAAATTTTATTTTTTTAGCTTTAAAACCTGCTAAAGTACAAGTTTTGATGAAAGATGATATGATAGAAAATTCTCCTAAAAGAAAACGAAGTGGAAGACCTATAAAAGAAGATTCTTCAAAACCATCAAGTCCTGCAACACCAGTTACCAAGAGAAGAAGAACATGATAGTTTAACCATACAAATTTTGAACAAAAGTTAAATTTCCATATGAAATGGATAGAAGAAATGCATTTTGACTGTCACAAAATTTAACTATATAAGATAAATGGTGGAAAATGCTGAAACTGGGAGGAATGCAATCTTTTTACGTCATCTAGTTCGTATGGTGTAATGTTTCGTTGTCTCTGCCTTGTGATTTCATATAAATTCTTATATGAATATTTCATTACATTTGTCACCTAAAACTAGAATAATTTTAACAGAATTTTATACATCTCCAAATGTAATGAAATGTGGTGATTATTCTATTGTAAAAACAAATGTTATAATTAGTTGTGTACATTGGGATAAAAACATCTTTTAGAAAATTTTTCATTCGCATTTAATTCATTATACCACAAAATTGAACTAATAGAAGCAGAATATCTAATTTTGCAATGAAAAATTTTATAAGTAAAATGCTTTTGAAAGATAAATATAAATATTATTAAATACTATATCTATTGCTTACAATACATACTATTGCTTACAATGTATTTATAAAAATTTTTATCTAATATGCAAAGTGCAGTGCAAAAGTATAAAATTTCTATCTTGCTAAACCAAACGATACAAAAAAGAAAACAATATTCTAACAAGATGAAAGCAAAATATACACTGTATATTTTTAAATTTTCATATGAAGAGATTAGTGGCAGATAAAGGTGTTTTTTCTATTCGATGCAGTATATCATAAATATGATTTTCTCCCTAGAATAATATCTTGCTTCTTTATGAAGTACATAAACATAGATATAAAATTATGTCTTGATATATTATTTTTTTATTTTAATGAAGTACATTTGAAGAGTAAAGGTGCAACGTGAAAAATTTAACCTAATCGCGATAAAACTACATTACATATTGAAGTGTTTGCAAAGCATAAAATATTGTAATTAAGCAGAAGTAGATAGCATACAAGATAAATAATTATACACTGTATTTTAATTTAATATTCATTTTTTGTGATATTTCGAACGTTTAAAGCTTTACTAATATTGTTTTAACACTTTTATTCTATTTTCTCTTCTTATTTATGAAAGATTTTAAAAATCAAATATCTGTAAAATTTGTTCAACTTTCTCTAGTATCTTTTTTTATTTGCAAACCATCAAAATTAATTAATAAAGAAGTATAGAGAGTTTATCAGCTAATGCATACGAAAATTATATACAAATTTATCGATTTTTTTCCATTTAAATATATTTGTCTACTTCGTTTAAATGAATTCCTGAAACAAATTAAATTACACAAAAATTAAAAGTATTACTATCCATAGTTATTGAAATTAGTTCATATACTACATAAGAAAATCTTTCTCTAAATTTCTAAACGGAAAATTTTTACAAGATCTCATTCAATATGAAAATTATTTTTAAAACATTTGAAGTTTGTTTTTAAACAGTGAAGATTTATAAATTCAGATTATTCGTTAAAGAATTTTTAAAAATCGAATACTTGAAAGAGAATATTTCGTTAAAAATTAGCCAGAAATAAAATAATTAATTTTATGTGACTATTTTTTATAAACTAGAATAAATTAGATCACGAGATAAATACATTAGACAGTTTTAATTTTCAATAATATCTGCCATGATATTTTAAATATATTTGATATTTATCATAGGGATAAGTATTTATGATTTTTTTAAGATTTATCCACACTGATATTTTAATCTAATCACTTTTCATTTGAAAATTAATTTTCAACCAAAAATTAGAATCCTCAAGATCGCGCGTACCAAAGTCATCTTTATCGAGTCTTTTATACAGCAATTTACAGTATCACATAGCAATGAATCTCTATGAATGTAGTAGTATATTCTGTTTAATGTTCGAATGATCCGGATGTATATCGTCGTCACTTATATAGAGAAAAAATGTCCAATACAAAATATTGATAATAGTAAAAATCAAAGGGAAGAGAAATCTTGCATAAGAATCTAATGAAGATCCCATTTCTACATCATTTTCTTTTGACTCTTCTTGGGGTCTTTTTGGCACATTCTGGTGGAATTCGTGACATTCTGAGTTCTGTTCTTCGCAATCATTTTCTAACTGCAAAACCATCACCGATACTTCTTCTTCGGTTTTATTAATCTGTGGAAAAATAAGAAAAGAATATCATCATCATCGTCATTTTATTTTATGAAAATAAATTATTGCGAGTAAAACAAAACAGAAAAATAAATCTTCCAAACTCTTTTCCAAATATAAACAAAAACAAAATAAACATATTTTGATTATTTAAGTATGGAAATATTAAATATTGATTTTTTTTATTTAACAGTTGATAAAATCTTATACTATTTGAATTGCCTAATCTTTTATTTTTCCATTCAATCAAATACTTGCTTACTATTTTCAATTATAAATATAAAAAAAAAAGAAATTTTATCAAATATCTGAAATGGAATTTACACTGCGAATAGATTCTTTCTTCGACAATTGCATTTGCTGAAAGAAAACTTTTCAGTCAAATTGAAATATGAATCGAGTAACAAACGTTAAAATCCAAAAATAGAATACATGCATCAAAACATTTATAATAAAATAGTTATTTTTTTATTTCTGATAATCAAAATATTATTCTTAGTATAGTTATATTTTTTCTATATATAACAATGATATCCAAAAATATTTTTGCAATGTAGTTTCTACAAATTGATACTAGATGGCAGGAAAACATTTCGCACTTTACTATACGAAACAATTATTTTGAGAAACATGAAGAGAAAAACAAGATAGAAATTATTGATACTAATGTTTCTTTTTTTCATAATTTATATATAAAGATTTATTATTTGATATGTACTGTATTTTACTATAAGACTTGTTTAATGAATTTATTATTGATGCTTTGATTTTCGGTTTATTAATAACTGCAGACTGGCCGCCATAAATAATTATTCGCTACTTTATTCATTAAAAATTTAAATGGCATTACAGAACACGTGTTTCGATTTATTAAAAAATAAAATCGTATTGATTTAATAATTTACAAAATGCAAAATGAAAATTGTCACAAATAGAATAATCCATTTGTAAAGAGGATTATCGTTAATCTTTTAAGCAGAGTATAATAAAAATAAATGGATATTTTCTTATTTTTATAAAATAGAAGATAAGGAATTATCAATTCCTCAGTGTAAACAGAAAAGAAACAAAGAAATGAACATTTATCCACTTGATTTTAATGCTATATAATCTAGTAGAACTTTTGGTTCTACCTGTTTAGTTGTATTCTTTTGATTTCTTTCAATTTATTTATCAGATGAATATCATTATGAATATTTTTATTTACTAGAGAAATGTAAGTAGGTCGTTTTAAAATTTTTCGTTAGATTAAAAAAATATCTGATTATTATTTTAGAAATTATAATCTCCCTAGATTCCCATAAAATGAAAGGCTTATAGGAAATAATATTAATAAAATTGAAAATATTAATTTTGTTGGAATTCTGAAAATAGAAACTATGAAAATTAGAATAAAACAATATGCAAACATCAAATAGATAACTGCAAATAAAAATTTTGCAATTATCCATTTGATGTTTGCATATTGATTCTGAGGAATAAAAACAAGATAATTTAGTTATACACTATTCAAATCTTGCTGGTCAACATTAAGAAACTGGTTGATCCTAACATATATTTAGTGATTTTTGCAACATAATATAAACTATAAATGATAATGATGTAAAGATTTAAAGAAACACTCATGGCTAAATAAACTTATTACAGGTATTTTTATGAAAATTTTTCAATTAGAATAACAGATATTTATAGAAAACAATATATTTTTAAGCTGATTTGTTTTGCTAAAGTTCTATCAACAGTTTTATTTGCACCAATATAAATTGGTGATACAGAGAATAAGCGTTATGCTTATAATAATTTTAAAAAGTAAAATTAATTTTAATAACCGTTTAATGACAATTTAATGCTCTTAATAGTTTAATTCTGTAAGTAATATTCCTATTTCTATTTATATTATTCTAAAATAAAATATTCAGAATACTAAAAAATTTTATAATAAAAACACATATGAGGAACTGGGGAGTATTATTTGAAAATATATGAATTTCTGAAGAAGAATTGGAATTACAATATACGGAATGCATGCGAAATGTGAATAGTTACTATTAAATTTAAATGAAATATTCATATAATTATTCAAAAATTAACATAACATATATATCAATACATACTGTATAAATAAATTCTGTTTTTAGATTAATTATTTTAAAATCGGATATGAACTATAATTATGTCTGATAATTCATATGTGTATATATACTTATAGTATAAGTAGTCATTAAGTTAAAATATGTAACGAGATTTAAGAAAAGTTAAATAATATGTAATATTGATTATATTATAGTTCGGAATAGATTGTTACTAATGTCACATATTTTAATAATAAAACTTAATTCAAGTGATGCGAAATTGTATGAACTTTAGATAAATAAAACTTGTTTATGTGAAGTTGAGTCAACCGGAAGACCACGTGTTTGAATGATAGCTAATAAAAAATAAACTACATATTAATTTTATACCAGAGAATTAAGAATTAATTTTAATCTGAGGATTTAGCAAGAATACTAAACTTCACTCATTTTTTAAAGGAATCAGGGTACGTCCCATAAATATACATTCTTCAATGTCACATTTAAATATTTCCATCCCATCATGGGTAAGTAATGGACCGCAATATTATATCCTTCGTGCAGATTAAACGGAAGAAAACCTTAAACTTATATCTTTTAAAATACTTGCCTCTTTAAACTCGCTTTTCTTTAAACGTATTCTTCTACACAAATATTCTAAAAACTGTATTATTATAAATTAATTAATATACACATAATCAATTAGTTTAATACTCAAAATTGAATTTTTTTTCGGCATAAAGAAGAAAAAGAGTAATATTAGTTTCCAATATGGCTGAGTAATAGATATGGAATATTCAGAGAAAATTTTTATTTAGAAATCTTGAAGGATATTTTCATAAAAATTAATTCTTAATTCTCTGGTATAAAATTAATATGTAGTTTATTTTTTATTTTTGTTAATTTTATATTCTAATTATTACTATTAATGTATTATTTTGCTAACGTTTGTTTTTTATTAAATTATTAAATACAGTATATTTAATAGTATTGAATGGAATGCTATGTTTAATTATTCATGTTATACTCATATTTTATAAAAAGAATATGAAGAATTTCTAAATAAAAATATTTTAAATGTTATAATTCTAAAGATTCATTAAAAGGAAAATATAAATTATGCAAAAAATAAAAAGCTGCAAAAGAAATATGAAAACTCACTGAAGTAATTGTGGACAAATATAGAAAGAAAATGAAAAATCTAATGTTAAAAATGCATTAACGTTTGGATATTTATTACATAAAAAATAATTTAACTATGTTTCATTTAGTTGTTATAAATTTTCATTAAATTTCTGCAGGTAATTTTAATAAAAATATGACAGCAGTTACTCTACTCTGTCATAATTATCAATAAATTTATTTGTTAGAAATATTTTAAAGTTAAAAACCAGTTAAAAATAATAATAATGGCAAAAATCAAATAATAAAAATATTTCAGTCCTGTTTATTTTATGAATTATATTTGAAAAGTTCAAAGTTGTTAACTAAATAAAAGTGCAGTAAACATATTTTTGAGTTAATAATCTGTTTGCTTTCATTTATTTGTGTTTATTGTCTATTAGAAATGCATAATTCTATTTGGAGAGTGGAAAATTGAAAACACACTGCATCTAGTGAATATAATTTTTATGAAAAAATCGGTCTCCCATAAAATTCATCTGTACAGATTAGTAATTACACAATGCGTTCGATATGTCGAATGCATTGTGAAAATATCTTTTAATCTGAAACACTATTTATGTTCATTTGTTTTTCGTTAATATTCGTTTAATACGATTTTATTAAAAAAATTATGTCTTTATTTTTCCATCCTTTTATATGAGAAAAATGTTAATTTTTTAATATTATATTTCAAATTATTCTTAAAATGTTATATATTTAATATCATTTTTTTATTTTTTAATATTCAAAATTATAATCAAAATGTCAAGCAAAATGTTCAGCAATCAACAGATACAGCAATAATTATTATTATTAAAAACTATATTTTTACCATGAAGAAAAACAATATACTGTATCAATAACAAAAATGTTTAAAATAGAATAAAATGTAACTTGTGATAAAAGTAAAATGTCACTTGAACGAATATATTTTATTACAGTAAGACTCTGTTTAACACGGGGGATACGTTCCAAGGAAACAAAGCGCTAAATGAAACAGCGTTAACTGGATATGTTCCAAGGAAACAAAGCGCTAAATGAAACAGCGTTAAATGAAGTCATTTTAATACGTGAATAATGAGGATAGGTGAAACAGGACAGTGAATATAAAATACAATGGATTCCGCTTAATTGGGACAGCCGCGTAATTGGGACAAATCCCAAAGAACGGAAACCAAACTAATAAACTAATACATAATTTAAACGCTTTGGACAACTCTTCGCTTAATTGGGACAGTAGGAGAAAAGGAATTTTCAATTTTTGATATATTTTAGGTGATTTTTCGAAAGTATGGCAACACTACGTACACTAATACTTATGTGGTTTCTTAAAAATTCCTTATATAAAAATTATAACATTTTATTGTAAACCTTTCTACAAGACAATATAGACTAACACAATAGAGCGGGAATGGAGTGAAGAAGTCAGAGGAGATCGGTAAAAAACTAATAATTAGTATTTTAATAAATCATTAAAATAGGTACCTAATTATTATTTTTTTTACTTATTATTTATTTACCTACGAATTATATATCTTATTTTAGAATTTATTATTACTTCGTTTAATTGGGACAGCCGCTTAACTTGAAACAAAATGGCTTGGCCCGATGTGTCCCAATTAAGCGGAATCCACTGTATCAAAATAGCTTAGTCCCAACATGTCCCAATTAAGCAGAATCCACTGTATATAATTCAAATGGCTTAGTCCCGATGTGTCCCATTTAAGCGGAATCCACTGTATATACATAGCATTTTTTAAATTTTATTTTGTATCATGTATTATTACTATTGTATTACATTAATTATAGACATTTTTTATTGCTAATCGATTTGTATTCATAAATCATTTATGAAAAAATTCTTAAATTTATAAAATAAAAAGTTTTAAGAACAAAAAGCAGTAATTAGATTGCAGTAAGTTATAAACAATGAAAAAATATTGATGAAAGAATAACGTTCTAACTTCAAGGAACTATAATTTAAAGTGACAGCATTCAAGTTAAAACTAAAATGGGATAAATGTTATTTTTATTACTGTAAAATAATATTGATGACTATAGAATATATGAACTGTGAACGAAGCAGACTTTCATATGTACTGCACTGCACTGCACTGCACTGATATCAAACGCACTATGAGATGGCATAGGAATATCGATGCAATTTAAAGTGACAGCATTCAAGTTAAAACTAAAACGGGATAATTGTTATTTTTATTACTGTAAAATAATATTGATGACTATAGAATATATGAACTCTGAACGAAGCAGACTTTCATTTGTACTGCACTGCACTGCACTGATATCAAACGCACTATGAGATGGCATAGGAATATCGATGCAACAAATTCGTGCCATTTCAGATTTATGTGAGTATAATGGTTTGAAAAACCACGCCAAAGTGAATCAATAAAAACTTAGAATTCGAAAAAAACGCATTATATCGAAACAGCGTTAAACGGGGGCAGCGTTAAAAGGTCTTATTGTATTTAAAAATATATATTAAATTCCAGAAATAAAAAAATAACAAACGTAAATCTGGAAAATAATAATTATTTTTTTTTGCATTTTTCAATTTTAACAAAATATTTTATCAAATACAACTTTTTTTTTTTTTAAATTAAAATTTATTCGTTTAAAAGTTTATCAGAAACGTTTATTGAGCATATATTTATTTATTTTTCGATTGATCGTTTTCGATATTTTAAAAAATTTTATCTTAAATAAAATGTGAATGAAAAAAATGAATATATTGAAATTAAATTTATGTACTGCGTATACCGTACTTTTTATTTTTAAAATAATATCGTGCTATTTATTTGAACAAAAATAAGGTACTATATATGTGACTTTATAAATAAAGGCACCAAAGCTATAAAATAATTCTTTTATTTTTTTCTATTTTATAGAAATAGTGCCTTATTTTTAGCCAGCCCCAAGTGTTCTATTAAAGTAAAAGTTCAATTGGAATATATGGAAAGGTGCGAGTTCAAGGAATTCAATTCTAGAGAGCGAGTTTCTAGATTATTGCAAAACTTTTACACGCAACCATTCAAATATCCAATTCAAATTTTCGATATAGATTAGTATCAATTTTCGTGATAATTTCTTAAATATATGCCAGCTATAGATTAAACACTTAAAGATTGAGATAAGTCTTTTAAGTAAACCAAATCACTTCCATTCGTATTATAACTCTATTGCAATCATACACTTCGTTTGCTTGCGTATTATCTTAATCATAAATAATCTTAATGAATATTGTTTGATAAAAGTCAAATTTCGATAATAATTAACTCGATCTGACAGTTTACTTATTAAAGATTAGTCTGTGTCAAATTGAATAAATTTCACCAAGTATTTTCCAGTCGAATTCGAATATTTTGCGTACGTGACGATGATGATGCGTGAACTTTAATACAAAAGTCAAATTTCGATAATAATTAACTCGATCTGACAGTTAACTTATTAAAGATTAGTCTGTGTCAAATTGAATAAATTTCACCAAGCATTTTCCAGTCGAATTCGAATATTTTGCGTACGTGACGATGATGATGCGTGAACTTTAATCGCGTTTCGTTCGACTCATACTACTTTACAAAACTAGACTTTCATTAGTTTTCTTTGTTCGAATCAAAGTTTGTTCATGTAAAAAACAAAAAAGAATTGTAATAAACAAACATTCTCGAATTGAATAAATATACTATATTTCTTTAAAGATTTTTTTCATACTGTATTGATTTTTACAGACCACTGTTTTAAATATTCTCGAATTGAATAAATATATTTCTTTAAAGATTTTTTTCATACTGTATTGATTTTTACAGACCACTGTTTTAAATCTATCTGAACCATTTTAAAAATAGAAAATACATAAATTATAATAAATAGCGCATTCTAATAAACGGCGTATCAAATTTTAGAATGGAAAATATTCAACGCGCTATTTATTCGAATAAACAGAATTTATTCAAAGAACACAGTAGAATTATTAATCTAAATTAAGAAAACATTTTTTAATCTACGAATAAAATATGTTTTTGGATAAATAAAATATGAGATTAATTTTATATAGATATATTTTATATTTTCGTATAGTCAAAAAATAAATTTTATATTACTATATTTTATTTTTATAGTATGAAATATGATTACATTTTTTTTATAAATAGATAATAATAAATTACATTTTTTAAATAAATATATATAATTTATAAATATATATATAATAGAATTAAATAATATT
>AYEL01055125.1:0-36726 GCA_000484575.1 Olivierus martensii
TATATATTTAATGTGATAAATGAGGGCAGGCAGCAGCATTTACAAGGGCTGGATTTACATCCATTCCTGTTGTAGCTATCCGCAGAATATGTAAAAAACGAATCACCAAGGCAGGTTCCGAATAGATTCTTAGCTATTTTCACGTTAGAAAAAGTACTTTCACACAAATTACTAACAAATGTTGATATTACTTTCCAACCAAAATCACAAAAGTTAGAAAACATTCGTTAAACAAAGCAGTTTAACCAAGTGATTTGTTATGAAAAAGTAATTTCCCCACCGCTACTAATATCGATTTTCATTTTCTATTTTAAGTTTTTTCTCACTCATTTCACAAATGCAACGAATTCATGGTAAAATAAAAATAAGATTAAAACAGAATCTCACAACAGTCACACCATCACTGAAATAGTGTGTGTTAGAAACCAAAAAACTAATAAAATAACTAATTTACAGTCATAATTCAAAACTTCAAACTGAAATAGCTAAAACTAAAATTGGCATGATTGAAAATCTTATAAAATGTGATGTCGTTGATAGCTTATCCATCATTAAATAATTACTAATAATTAAGAAAAATTAATTGAGTTAATATAATTCAATTTTAGGATTCTTTTTATTAATCTCTTTAAAAAAGTAATAAATAAAAGTGAAAAAAAAACATTAAAGAGTAATATTATATCACAAATCGTAAAAGCCTTGCAGGCTGCACAAAATGGCTTGGTGGGCCGCCTTTTGGACAGCCCTGGTCTAACCTATCAGACCCATTCCGATTATGCAATTTGATAAATGATAATTTGGAAATTTTTGGTAAAAATTGAATTTTTCTTAAAATAAGCTATAAAATTCTGAAAACTAAAAAATATAGTAGATAATGAGAAAATTTCTGTTAATTCTGTTTAAAATAATCTAAAATTTATCGTAATAGTTCATTTTTTATTTTAATTTCATCAAAATTTAGGAAAAAAATTGAGAAAAACAAAATGTAAACATCCTCAGGCTTCTTAAAATAAGCTATAAAATTCTGAAAACTAAAAAATACAGTAGATAATGAGAAAATTTCTGTTAATTTTGTTTAAAATAATCTAAAATTTATCGTAATAGTTCATTTTTTATTATAATTTCATCAAAATTTAGGAAAAAAATTGAGAAAAACAAAATGTAAACATCCTCAGGCAATTTAAAGAGGCATGGCACTTTTATTGCTTTATAGTAGCCACTCCTTTCCCTGTAAATTGCAGCCAAGCCTATATTGCACATGGATAAATGGCATTGGGTCCT
This sequence comes from Olivierus martensii, assembly GCA_000484575.1. Taxonomy (NCBI): domain Eukaryota; kingdom Metazoa; phylum Arthropoda; class Arachnida; order Scorpiones; family Buthidae; genus Olivierus; species Olivierus martensii. The sequence continues at coordinate 1,282 of AYEL01055125.1, forward strand.
GAGTTACAATACCCAAGCAATGATCCAATTAGACCAGCCATTCTCAATCTGCAGCCCGTGGCCTGGCAAGCTTTTACATGCAGCCCAGAAGTCACAGTTCATGAATTTAATGAAAGCGTGAAACTCTTTTCCCACATGCAAAAAAAAAATTCTGATTATTAAAATTTTTTTAAATCCTGAAAAATTAGAATTTTCCTAATTTGCTAGGTCCTTCCTGATACACTCACAAAGTCCAAAATAGTAACGTATTTTTAATTTTCTTTCACTTTTTATTTATTTCGACTTTCTTTCACTTTTATTTATTTTTATTTTTATTGTATTAACTGCTTATTTTTTCTTTGTCACAGTTCGAAAGAAAACGAAGGGCGAAATATTTTTAAACAAAATTACAATGAAAGTAAAATATTTTACTGAATAATTACTGATAGCACAGCGTAGGTTGAATATAGTACGCTTTAAAATTTTAGATTGTTATTTTATTCATGTTAAATTGTAATAATTTTCCGACTGAAATATGTATTTAAACAAATAACTAAAATATCTTTGCGAGCCATACAAAATTGCTTTGCGGGCCGGATGCAGCCCACGGGCCGTCAGTTTCAGACCACTGTATTATGAAGCAAAGGGCCAAGCATGTGCTTCACTTTTTGTTGTAAAACGGGTGTTTAATACGTGTTTGATTGTTTGTTGTATAATAGAAGATTTTTATATTTATTTAATACAAGTGTTTTCATATAGGAACAAATTTTGAAAATTTAATCATTTGATTTTTAAAGAAAATATAAACAAACAATAACAAGAGAAAAATGATATTGAATTTGGAGCATTGTTTATTGTATGATTATTATATATGATATATTTTATTGTATGTTGTTGATTATTTTTCAAGAATTGATTTTTTCGATGTGATTTATAAATAAAAATTCAGCAACGCCAGGTATTACAGCTAATCTTATATATATTGATAAATATTTTTATAATTATACTCTTACTGAATTATTCTGTTTGCTGTTGAAATAATTTTATAGAAATTTTATTCCTGTAACTAGTAACTGTAACCAAACACTAAATGTATTCCTATATCTTGGTTTCAATCGCTTAAAACAAATAGTTTGTAACAAAAACGCGATCTGCTACTTTAAGGGTGGATAATACACATCAAAATGATGAAATTATTCATCGCCTAGGGGCGCCAATTTTGCTAATAAAATCGAAAAATTGTAATCCGGAAAAGAAAAACCTTGTTTAATTTGATGATAATGATAGTTTTACTTAAACATTTGAAGATCTGCTGCCTTATACTGTATTAGGGTTCGGGCAGAAAGGAATTCCCGCCCGTTCTAGGAATTTTTTTCGTTTTCCAATTCCCAAATCCCGAGAAAAATTGGTCGGGAAAATCGGCTCCTAGAATCCAGTAATACCCACAAAGGGAAGTAAACGTGCTACTAACAATATATCTTTCAGACTTTTTCCTATTTATCGCTATCCACAGTTACATTATGTTACAGTATTACGCGACTAGAAATGCACATGCGACACCAGAATCAGATAACACATGACCAGCTAATTTTAGTTCTTGTAAATCGAGCACATTTGATCCTGGATAATAGAAAACAGTTTGTATTTATATAGAAAAATATTTATTTTCACAACCCAAGATTTGACTACAAAGTAATCTTCACGTAAACTAAAGAAATCTAATATAGCTTACCTTAAAATGACATTATAGTCAAATCCTGGTTTGTGAAAATAAATATTTCTCTGTGTAAACACAAACTGTTTCTGTTCTCTACGATGAGTGTCTGCCAAACTGTGTGCCGCGAAAGATTTAAAAATATTTAATATAGGGCGTTTCTCGATCATAAAATTCAGTCCATCTATGAATCTACATGATAATAAAAATTGAAAAACCTGACATTAACAGAGGAAGAAAAATTTAATGAAATGATTCGGTGCACAAAGGTTTTCACTCTGAGCTAAAATTGTCAGCATTTTGAATTTCGCTCTTGAGTATTTAAGAAAAAACAAGATGGCTACTAGAAACCAAAGCTGCTTATTGGTAACAGATTACTACGTAATAATATTATTCAATATAATTCTATATTTTAAAATAACAAACTGAAATCTATCCTTTATTATTTAAATGATTTTGGAAATATTAATACTGGTCAATTGTTTTGAAAAATTATAAAACTTTTATATTCAAGAAAAAATGCACTAAATAACCTAACTGAGGAGGCGCTGTGGTACTGATATTTCCCTGTATTAGTTGAATGTCCCATCTGTATTACTAATCTGTGCACTATACTGTCACAGAGTAAATAACGTAGAAGCGAAATTTTGCCGTTTCGGCGTAGCTCCGTTTTTATGCGCATGCGCTACTTTGCCGTTTTGAGAGATCGTTTTTGTAATCGTTCTGTGCTTGGATATAGTGAGAGCAGTTTGTAAACGTTTGTTACTATTTAATCTTTGATTTATTAAGTGTAAGGTTACAGTTAAAGAATATGGGAGGCTACAGGTGGTGTTCTGCCGTAAATTCCCGAAATAATTGTGGACAGAAAGCAGGAAAAAGTTTCTTTTTCCGAAAGATCCAGAACGGTGAGTAAGCCTACATTTCTAAATGCAATCCTGAGTTTATGGGAAACTCTTCATAATTCATATGGCTTTTCTTTTTTGTTTACTAGGAGACTTAACCAAGACTGTATTGAAATTTTTTTTTTTGTTCTATTCGTCAACAGAGAGGCAATTGTGAAAATCTTACCGCTTCATATTTTATCTGTGCTTTCAAAAAGTTACTATTTAATGTAAAATCCTTAGAATTAATAACATCTAATTGCATTAAAGATTCTAATAGATGTATAACTGATATTGATATTCTCTCTGATCAGCTTTTGAAAGTAAATTTGCCTTTAAATAATGGATCAGAATTGTTAGTAAATACTCATGATTATCGTGACCTTACCATTCCAGAAAAAAATGGATATCTGTTTGTGGCAGGATATCTTATTAAGAAATGTCTGCAGCATCATACGTGATGTTTGTATAGGTTTTGCAAATGCAAATTCTACTCTTACTGATTCTTCACAATTGTACTATTTGTTTGTAAATGATCTTAATACAAAATGTTTTATGTTTATTGTTCTTTTAAAACAACAAAAAATGGTTATTTAAATAATTTTATTTTATATATAGATTACAGAATGAATTTAATCATCTAAAAATTTCTAGTTAATTACATTAATCAATAATAACATAGCACAAACCTAATATGTAACACAGCTTATCAAATTTTATTTATAAGAATAAATTATTTCTTTTATTAATAATTATATAAATTTGTATAGGTATCTCTGCTTGTAGCAATGAATCCATAGAATCAAATTTAGCATAACAGAACAAGAAAAACATCTGTGGAAGAATTTTATGATTTATTTTCAAAAATAAACAAAAATTAATTTTATAGTTCAAAATATTTGTGTTAATCTTTAAATTTGAATTGAAGTCTATTGATAAAATTAATCAATTGAAATTGATAATAATTCTATTTTATTACATATGATAAATCCTAATTAGATTTTTGACTAGCAATAATATAATTTATTGCACATATCAAGTGACATATACATTTCATTGTACATATGTCATAATTAATATTAATAAGCAATTCAAGTATATACTTTGTAACCTTTTGCTATTGTCAACTTTTACGAAATTGTATTTTTTAAACTAGCACTCAAATGAGCAGCATTAGACTGTTTTCACAAAAAACAAAAACAAATTTTATTCAAGTATAATATTTTTGGTATTTTCAAATTCAGTACACCAAGAACTATTAATCAGCATATTTAGAAAAACAACTTATCTATTCTAGAACAAATACAGTCAAACCTCTATAAACCACTACCCTCGTTATTTGCCTGATGAAAGCCAAAAACAAATCTCCTCCTTTATGTTAAAACACGATTAACCCGCCCCTCTATAAACCACCACCCTCGTTATTTGCCTGATGAAAGCCAAAAACAAATCTCGCGAGGACCTTTGAACCGATGATGGCGGCTTAAAGAGGTTTGACTGTAATTCAAATTATAAATTATAGACAATAATAATAAAAATAAAATAATAAAAAATTATAAAATTTTTAAATTAAGAATAATTTGTGGATTACACATTGTGTTATTATAATTACAAAAACAATACTGATTGTTTTTATAACTATATAAACATTTTTCAAAAAATTTGATTGCATTTTGACAAAAACAATATTGATTGTCAATGTTTGCATTTTGGCAGTTCTTAAATTTTATTTAATGTTAATACTTATATAGAAAAAACTTTTAAAACTTAAGGATCTTCTTTTACAGCTAGGTGCCATGCTTTCGATACATTCTTTGCTGGGTTGTTCATTAATAATGTTGCCATGCTTCATTTGTTTCATACATTAGATTTTCCGATTTTGTATTGTATATTTTTATGACTTTAGCTTACTCCCAATTTATTTTTATATCCTCTTCTTAACCTAATCTTGCTAGTGCCATTGTCAATTTACCTCTCTTGACATCATTCTTATGTTCCACTATTCCAGGGGTTCTTAATCGGGGGTATCCATACCCCTTGGGAGTATGGGAACCAAATGCTGGGGATATGGGACTCAATCTTTAAAGTACAGTAAATTCAAGCTGTTGATATATTTGGAAGTCATACTAATAACTAATATAAGGAATGGAGATAATTATTTCGACATTCAAGTGAAGAGGGTATGGGACCATTGGACAATCCATTGGGAGTCTGGAGTCATCAAAAGGTTAAGAACCTCTGCACTATTCTATCTTGTAGATTTCTTCCAGTCACTCCTATATAGAATTGTTCTATGTCTTGGTTATATTTGTCTTTGTCATTTCTTAACTTTCCAAAAATTGTAGGTCCTATACCATCTTTTTGTTTTGCTCCTTAATGATTTTTTTGTTTTCATATCAGCTATTGTTGCTAGTATGACTACATATTCTGCTTGTTTGTTCATTGTTCATGTCTCTTTTTATTTCATTATTATTATTATTTGCTCTCTCATATATGTTCTTTATTTTTCTATATATGATCTTCATAAAATTTACTGAATAATCATGTTTTCTTCTGTAGACTATAATTTTTTTGTATTCTCTCTCGCTCTCACCTTCTTCTATGCAATGTGTAAAAAACCTCCTGAAGAAGGCATTGAATACAGTACATTTACATGTGTAGGGATCATTTGATCAAGAGGAAATGAGAACTGGTTCATATGCCAATTTCCTAAACACAGAAGTTATGCATTTTCCTTTCTTTATTATTATTTACACATCTAGGAAATGTATGATTATGCTGCTTTGTTGTTCTAAGTTTAGATTTGTGAAGGAGTCTATGAGTTTCTGTCTTTGCCTGGTTCTGCCATATGATGAAAATTTCTAAAATTTTTCTTTCCATTCCCAAAATATTAAGATCTTTCAATGAACTTAATGAAAAATATGAATTTTTGAGGAACTTATATAAAAAAAATGATTCTGCTTCCCATTCCCAAAATATTAAGATCTTTGAATGAACTTAATGAAAAATATGAATTTTTGAGGAACTTATATAAAAAAAATGATTTTGCTGTTTTTTTTTCTAATTATTGCTTTAGCACTAGTAATACTTCAAAATTTTATCTTCTATATGCAAAAAGAATTATAGTCAAAAATATTCATTAAGATAATTGATGAAAAGCTATGTTTAATAAAGATAATGTGAAATATTTTTATTAAATAAAAGTAAACAATAAGCCAAATAAGTAAGATAAATTGTTTATTCAGAAATGTTTTTGGCTATCCACGCAACCTGCCTCATTTGAAAACTGAGGCAGGCTACGTGGATAGCCAAAAACGTTTACTTTTATTGTTTACTTTTATTTAATATCTAAAGTAAGAAGTATTTCCGTATAAATATTTTTATACTGTATGTAAAAATTTAAGGAAAATAAAATTGATCCCATATCAATTAAATTACTGCAATTTATTAAGTTCCATTCATATAAGAATATAATATATAGTAACAACCTTGAAAACAAGCACTTCAGCAGTTAATGTCACTTTACTACTTTATTCAAACTGTAAAGGAAGAAATTTGTTATTGGCTTCATCAGGCAAATAACGAGGGTGGTGGTTTATAGAGGGCGGCTTAAAGAGGTTTGACTGTATATTTTTTTTTGTTTTTTTGGCAAAAATTCAAAAACTGGTTAAAACCGGTTTTTCCGAAATACTGGAATTGAAAACTGGTTTTTCAAAAATCAGTTTTTGTATAAACCCTATTTTTCATGAAGTGATTCATAGTGAGTATATAAAAAATAATTCAATCTTGAGTGAATTATTTACAAACACATCTCTAATGTAGAGAATTCTAGACATTTTAAATATCATGTGACTTTAATGCTGTTGTAATGGTATAAAAATCTCATTTATGTCAGGTTAAGACTATCGAGGCATACGAGGGATATACTATATCTGGCAGCGGCCACTTATAGAGCCCATCAGGCTGGCTAACACCTATGATGGGATCAACCAGATGGTTAAAGAATGGGGTTCAATGGGCTGGGCCCAGACTCCTAAAAACTAAAAGTGTGGGATCTGAATTTGAACCCAGATCCTCCAGGGTAGTAACCTACAGCTTTAAACCCATAGCCATCCAGCTGACATCTCATTTATGAACTGCTTATTTTAAAAATATACAATCATACAAGTTTTTAACATAAAAATATATCTGATTAACATAGAAATTATGTAATTAAATAAACTACAGGTTATCTTAACTTACAATGAGATTTGGTTTGAACCTTGCTGTCTAAGTTGAAAATGCCCAAATTTTATAGATTGCCCACTAACAATATTTATTATTATATTCCACTTTATTGTAATAAATTTAATAAACACAAAAATACAAGAACCAGACATAAAAGAGATATTTTTTGTATATCAGAACCATTGATCAGGGACTCAAACTCTGTTAACTGCACTGACTAATCACAGAATTTATCAATGATATTGCCCTCACAAATACAAGTAGTCATAAGTTGAGGACTATGGAAATCAAAAATCATATTTTATCATGTAATAAGAAAAATTATTACTACTTGAATACAACAGATTTTAGGTAACTTTTGTTTATGAAATATTACAAACTGATACTATAAAAATATAGCCATGATTTAATAAGAAATGATTATAACTGCTTTTAAAAAGAAAATATAAAGAAATTCAATTCCATGACTGATTAAACTAGCTTGAATAAAAATATGAAATTATTTAACAATTTTAGAAATATATTTAAATTCTTACTTATTCCACTTCCAGATGATTCTCCTTTTTCTTCCTAGAAAAACATATCATATGAGAATATCATAATTCTTAACATCAAAAACAGAAATCTTTAAAATAATTTTAATCCCCTTGTTTTTAACTTATCATTTAATTAAACTAGAATGATTTAGATACAATTTCAATTTATTATTCAAAAATATTGTTGATTCTAAAATTAAGCATTTTTTTTTATTTCTATTGATAGGTGTTGCAGTAATGATTAAAAAACTTAATACAATTTCAGAGAAGTTTGTATTCTCATTTTTAATGTATTTTCATGTATTTATGTATATATATAATTTCATTCTAAATTGATGAAAAATAAGATATAAATTGATAAATTAGATATACACATACAAGCAGTTCTCAATTAAAGTTGCATCAATTAATATCATTTAGCTTTTATATCATGAACAAAAACAAAATTAATTAAAAATTTAAAATGGAATAAACTCCTGTTTGGTTTTATGAACTCTTGTTAATAAACTCCTCTTTCTGAGGTCGGCCGGATGGCCGCGTGGTAAAGCTTTGGCTTACCACTCTGGAGGATCCGGGTTCAAATCCAGGTCCCACACCTCCAGTTTTTCAGGAGGGGTCTGGGCCCGGCCCGTTGAACCCCATCCTTCAACTATCCGGTTGACCCCATCACGGGTGTTGGCCAGCCTGTGATGGGCTCTACAAGTGGCCGCCGCCAGATACAGTATATCCCAAGAGGATATGGCAGCGTAATCTAATTAACCTAACCTCTTTCTGAGAATAAATTTTGTTTTTAATGTTTCCCTAAGAAAGAAAAAAACAAGATGAAAAACTATATTTGTTATAGATTTCTATTTGTTTATGTCCCTATTTTATGTTGCATAATCACATTCAATATAAGTACTAATTCAAATGTACAATATCTTCTGTGAATATTCTGTTAATTTATATTGAAAATAGAACAATCAACCAAATTTTCAATGTGCAAAGACTTTGGATTTCCAACCAAAAGACCTAGGATTGGATTAGGATACTATGCATTGGAAAATTTATGAGGAAATCAGGCCTGGCTCATTGATCCTCATCCACTACAGTCCAGCTGAGCTCCCTTCATAAGTAGTCAATTAGATATATAAAATCAGGGAATTAAACTTAGAACCAATGGATCTGAGTTAATTAATCATAATTGCTGGTGTTGGCATAAGTCCGATAATCTCTAAATTTTATACATCCTGAAATTGAAAATCTGCCAGAGCCTTGGTAGCTGGTAAGGCATCAGGATGGTGACCCAAAGTCCCTGGTTCGATTCCAGACCAAGGCAAATTTTTAATTTCGAGAAATTAGTAAAAATTAAAGTTCAATTATTAAATAATAGATGGCCCATCTTAACCTATAAATTTAAAATTAATAATTATTAATCAGACAGATGGTGGCACCGTAGCATAAATTTAAAATAATTGTTAATTCCAAAATAAACCGATGGGGGAAGTTTGGCTAGTTTAGAATTATTTGATCTGACAAGTGAGTTAATTCCCTGGTCTCACATTTCCAGAGTTTTTTCAGGAAAAGTCTGAACTAGGTTCATCAATCTCATCCTCCATCAATGGCTGATCCTACTAGAAGTGTGGATAAACTATAGTGGATACTGGAATAAGTGGCAATAATGCCATTTTCTAGTGAATAGATATTAAATAACTACAGTGGGTGGCCAAATTATTATACTCACAACAAAAAATTTAGTTTTTGCTAAGTATAAGACTCCGTTTAACGCGGGGGATACGTTTAAAAAAAACCAAGCGCTAAATGAAACAGCGTTAAACGAAGTCATCTTAACACGTAATTAATGGGGGATAGGTGAAACAGGACAGTGAATAAAAAATATGCGTACCATTTTTTTAAATTTTATTTTGTATCATATAATAGTAATTATTATTACTATTGCAATATTAATTATAGATATTTTTATGGTTAACATCGATTTGTTTTCATAAATCATTCATGAAAATAAAAAATATTCGAGTAAATAATTTGTACTTGTGATGATGAAAAATTTTCATCATTTGACACTTTTTGTTTTTTTTGTTAAGAAATCATCTCACGTCGTTTACCTTTTCCTCTTTCGTTCAACGATCGATTGTCGATGACAAGACATCACATTCATGATACTTCGTCTTGCCTTTGAACTTCTATCAAAATTTGGATCATTTTATGTAAACTGTTCCATAATTTCCGCAATAGTGGATAAACTTGTTTTGAGAAAATCCGTTGTAACTTTCTTTTGCTCCTCATCTTCAGAAGTGCTAACTTCCTCCTCTTCGTGCGATTTTGGATTTATGTGAGTATAACGGTTTGAAAAACCGCATTATATCGAAACAGCGTTAAGCGAGCCTTACTGTGTTATTATTGTGTATGTACTTTAGAGAGCTAATTTTATAGAATAAATCAAATAAATATTTCAAATAAAATTTTTAATTTTATCAGAAAAATAAGATATAATGAGCCTTACTGTGTTATTATTGTGTGTACACGTTAGAGAGCTAATTTTATAAAATAAATCAAATAAATATTTCAAATAAAATTTTTAATTTTATCAGAAAAATAAGATATAAGTTAACATTTGAGAGTCCTATTAATATTTTGTAAAAAAATATATTAAATAATTTGTAATATTTAAATCAAAAGTATTAACAAGATGAATTCTATTGATTCAATCGATAATCAGAATGAATTGCAGCAAACTTTAAAGATGATTTCGAACGAATAAACTTCACAAGTAGTCTTCAGATTCGGAAAGTTTGTTAAATTACATTGATTACACTTGTCACAGAAATTATTGCTCTAGTTAACGATCCTTCAATACACGAAACAGTTACTGAAGAAAACATTAGTTTAAATTGTCAGAATTCTTGGTTCCTTCAACTGATAATATCAATAATTATGGCGTGTTATAAGATTACTTTTAATCACGCGAAAATATCGCGATGATTGAGTTCGAACTGATAAACTTCCATAATAACGATCTACATTACATACTCAATTGTGCCGTATATTAGACTTAACTTATCCTTTAAACTGTTTATTCTCTCTCTCTCTTCCCTTAACTATTTATCGAATATTAATGCTGTAAATAATTATTTCTAATATAAAAGAATTCGTTCAAGTGTCGTTCATATTTCTTTAATTATTAAGTATATTGTTATTTTTCTCTGTTATGCTACAAGTTATTCATATTAGAATTAAATTTTAGAATATTTTTCTTAATGCAGCAATAAATATTGCACCGATAATCATTATTAAAATGTTAAAGCTCACTTTGATATGTTAATAATGCAATTTGAAATGTGCGTACACGAAATTGCCATCACGGAAGTAACTTTATGCTTCACTAATCTACAGCAGATGCAAATTCAACACAAGAAATTTTTTCACAAAGTTATTTGCACCGCTCTTTATTTTCTTTTCCTTCGCTTCAGATAATCATACTTAATATATTATACATTAATAAATTGTAAAATAAATAAAAATGTTTATAAAAAAATTAATATTAAATTAAATAATGAATTTGATATAAAGTAATGTGACTATTAAAGAATGAAATTCGATAACTTTATAATATTTATGTCTACTGTTCGATTTTATAAGATAAAATTACAGTAAGACCCCGTTTAACGCGGGGGATACGTTCCAAAAAAACCAAGCGCTAAATGTGATCCTTCAATACACGAAAGAAGTGGCAGCATTCAAGCTAAAACTAAAATTAATAATTGTTATTTTTACTACTGTAAAAAAAAATATACGTACCATTTTTATTTTGTAACATGTATTATTACTATTGTATTGAATTAATTATAGTCATTTTTTATTGCTAATATCGATTTGTAGTCATAAATCATTAATGAATATCAAAAATATTCGAGCATATAATTTATGTTTGTGATTTATGTTTGTGACCTTCCTCATTTGACACTTTGTTTTTTCGTTAAGAAGTCATCTAACGTCGTTTGTCTTTTCTTTTTTCGTTCAGCAAGCAATTGTCGATAGCAAGACATCGCATCCATGATACTTCGTCTTGCCTTTGAACTTCTGTCAAAATTTGGATCATTTTCTATAAACTGATCCATAATTTCCGTAATAAACTTGTTTTGACAAAAATATCGATGAAAGAAAAACGTTCTAACTTCAAGGAAGTATAGTTCGAAGTGACAGAGTAAACACCTTGACCGTATCGAACTATAGTTCGAAGTGGCAGCATTCAAGCTAAAACTAAAATTAATAATTGTTATTTTTACTACTGTAAAATAACGTTGATGATCGATCATAAATATGAACTGTGACCCCAGCAGACTTTCGTATGTACTGCACTGCACTGATATCAAACGTATTGTGAGATGGCATAGGAGTGTCAAAGCAACAAATTTGTGCGATTTCGGATTTATATGAGTATAACGGTTTGAAAAACTGGGCAAAAGTGAATCAATAAAAGATAGAATTCGAAAAAAAACCGAATTATATAGAAACAGCGTTATGCGGGATCTTACTGTAATTTAAAGAATACCAATTATTTTTACGATTAAATTATTATTATAAAAATATTTTTATTGAATATTTAAACAAATATGACGTTAACCAAATATATAATAATTTTAATTTAGTAAAATGCTGAATTTTCTGTTACTAGAATTCAATATACACATTTATAATTTACAAGCTTATTGAACAGCATATATTTTCCTTGTATGCTGTAAGGAAACGTTGCAATAGTCTGAATGTTAGGAATTTCGATATTACGGTTTAACTTTATTGTATATGTCACTTTGGAGAGGATTCTTGTTTTCGTCTGACTTTTACTGTAGAAATTCCTTTCGAATCACTTCATTGTCATAAGTAGTTTAGGATAAATCGTGAACATATATATCGAGAATTTAAATAAATCTGAGTAAGTTTGTTTTGTTCAGTCCTATGTTACTGAAAGGAAGGTTTTATAGCTACTGTATTTATTTTATAAATTTTGTATAGTTGAATTTAGAATAAATTATTCTTTGAAGAATTAATCTTGAAATAAAATATTTCTCTGATATAAAACATATAATTTGGTGTAATATTTTAATATTTATTATACAAGAAAATCAATAGTTAATAGCATTTTATTTTGTTTTAAGAGAATAAAAAATAAAACTGAATTATTTTTTCACTAAAAAAATATTTATTTAATAGCATTGTCACAGATAGTAAGTAAATATTTATTTTGATGTTCTATGTATTGAATACTGTAGAATATCAGCAGTCTTATTAACCAGGAAAATTCTTAAAACTTGATGACAGATTAGACATTTGAAAGCTCACTTTCAGTTTTATTTCAAATTAATCAGTACAAATAGTAAATACAATAAAGGAAGGTAAGACAATGATTTATTTTATGACGGATTAAATATTTCCTCAAAAGCTATGGAGATTGGTTAAAACAACGGAAATTAAATGTTGTACTATACAGAAATTATTTATTACAGACATACATATAATATTGGAAAAATATCATTAGAAAAAATCAGTCATAGGCACTAAAGCAGTTTTTAATAACACTATAACGTTTTCGGTCGGTATCCGATCATCCTCAACACTATACATAGAAATAAGTTTACGTATAACAAGAACAAATTTTCAAATATAACAGTTCTGATGACATATATATGTTCTCAGAACTGTTATAGTGGAATGTTACTAAAAACTACTTTAGTGCTTGATTTCTTTCTAATGTTAAGTTTGAGCAGTTACTCTATATATTATTTGCTTTTTATGTAAGTACAAAAAGTAAATTGCACATAAATTTAAATTCGATAATTTTTATATATATAAAGTTACGTGAGAAGATAAAGTTCTATAAAAATCTCTCGAAATAACAAAATTCCGCTAATCCGAATCGATATCAATTTTTTCTTTACATCAGAATATATGATCGTGATATAAAGAAAAAAACTGACTCTATTCAGATATATATATATATAAAATTGAATATCTTTTTATATATTGTATTTTTTTGAAATTAAAAATTCTGAAAGAATGGAAGAAAATATTTTTTATTATGAAAATCATGCATAACAAAGATGAAAGACGAGCCAAGTACAATATTGTATTTTGAACAGCATTTGGCCAAATTTTGAATTTATGTTAAAATCAAAAATTTTACATTATAAACATCTGATGTTTTATTATTTCGTGATGATTTTAAGACAATAAATTTTAATATAAATAAAATAATGTAAAATTCTATTATAAAAATATTACTTTTTTTTTTGAAGTTTATTTCCCAGTAGATAATTTTGTTACTACAGGAAAATAAACTTCATACAAAAATACTATAAAATAATATACAATAGTATATAATAATTTGTCAATTTGATGATAAACACATTATTATATTTTATTTATTTAATTTATTTACACATTTATTATGAAATTCATAATTTATAGCTTTCAACCATAAAATATTACTAAAATCACCTTTAATCTCCATATTATCTGAAGAACAAGATTATTACTAAAAGTTATTAATAGGTAGAATTTTAATTAGTGAAAAGTTTTAATAATAAGAAAGCAATATAATGAATTAGTAAAGCATCTAATTATATGATTACAGTAAGACCTAGCTTAACGCTGTTTCAATATAACGCGGTTTTTTCGAATTCTATATTTTTTTACGTTTCACTTTGACGCGGTTTTTCAAACTGTTATACTCGCATAAAACCGATATCGCACTATTTTGTTATCAAAATTTGTTGCTTTGATACTCCTATATTGTCTGGCAATGAGTTTAATATCAGTTCAGTGCGGTACATACGAAAGTTTGTTGTGTTCACAGTTCATATTTATAATCGTTCACCAACGTTATTTTACAATTAAATTTTAACCACCGTTACGGAAATTATGGATCAGTTTATACAAAATGATCTAAATTTTGATAAAAGTTCAAAGGCAAGACGAAGTGTCATGGATGCGATGTCTTGCTATCCACAGTTGATTGCTGAACTAAAGAGGAAAAGGAAAAATGATTCTTAATGAAAGAACAAAAAGTATCAAATGAGGAAGACCCTTCCTCATCAGAAACAAATTATTTACTTGAATATTTTCATGGATGATTTATGAATACAGATCAATATTAACAATAAAAAATGACTATAATTTTAAAGTAATACAATACTGATAATACATTTTACAGAATTAAAAAAAGGACGTATATTCTTTCATTCACTCTCCCGTTTCATCTATTCCCATTATTTAAGTGTTAAGATGACCTCGTTTTACGCTGTTTTGTTTAGCACTTTTTTTTTGGAACGAATCCCCCGTGTTAAACGGGGTCTTACTGTATATGCAAATATTTTTTAGACTTTTTACTAGCAATCACATTTATTCATTATCTATGAGGGAAGGCCAAAAAAGATGGAAAGACATTCAAATTCACCAGTCGTCTGAAGATTATAAGCATTGTATTAAATGACATGTAAATGATTAAAACTGTAAATAAAATCAACGCGTAAATGTAATCAAAATTTGTTTCACTAAAATAATTTTTTTTTGCAAATTATGCTCACACAGCGCTAGGCATACTATGCTAATACAGTATTCTATATAAAATCAAAATTTTAATTTTTTAAATTAAAAAAATGATCATTTTATGTTAGACTGAATTAAATTCAAATTTAAAGTAAGATTTTGTGTTTTAATTATTTTTATTTATAAAAAATGATATCGTTATTAATATTATGCTTACGCGTTTATACCTTCGCAATTGTAGCTTAAGGAATTATCAGATATCTTAGTGCATAACATTCAAAAGTTTAGAAGTTCTTTTCTATTAATATAAAAATTTCTTGGTGATTTCATTATAAATGACAGCAGTTGGCAATAACATTGTGATCCTTGGAAATTTCAAAAATTCGATATCTTTGAAACTGTCATTGCTGATGATAAATGATTTGAAAGGCACTTTTTTTTTTTTTAAAATGGCAAAAAAGTATTATAACAATCGATCCCAATAAAACTTATTTCAAATTTTCATTTAATTTTGATAGTTTTTACATACTTAATCAAGTTTTTATTTATACATTAAATAAAAAATAGATATCTGAATCTTTAAGCAGACATTAATTGCTTAACTATTCGTTTATTTATTCATGAGTTTGATTATCGGGGGTTATTAATAAAATACTAATCAAACCCCGATAAGACGCCACCATCCGTTTGGGGACAATTTAGGCGGTTAATCGGGGTTGGCGGTTTATCGAGAGCACGTATAGTATAGAAATGAAAATGAACTCCCAAAATACTAGCCAAACCCCGATAAGACGCCACCATCCGTTTGGGGACAATTTAGGCTGTTAATCGGGGTTGGCGGTTTATCGAGAGCACGTATAGTATAGAAATGAAAATGAACTCCGAATTTATTAAATTTAATAAAATACAGTACATTTATATGTAGCATTCAATTTTAACATTTGTAAAAAACTGTATACGTACCGTATATATACAGTACGATAGAGAAGAAACGTCCTTCTGTTGTCCTGATCGTAAAATATAATGTAGAGTATCTTTATACGCAATAAACGATGGAAACGATCTGGTTCTTACGATCTTAAATTTTCTGTAGCATAGGTATCAACCAGGTTTAAAGAGACACGATTAGCCGATAACTTCATCTCTCCCCCCCGCTAGTTACAAAAGAAACCAGAGAGCTTTTAATACTGTATATACAGTACTGATGAACTACGTAATATGACACCTTACATGACCCTAATTAACAAGGACAAATACAATACCAAAAGCAATATTTTCTTAGATGTTTCTACTGGCGAATGGCGGATGGCGTATTATCGGGGTTTGCCTATACCATTAACGTAGGGAAAATCCATTCAGGCAAATGTCTTGGCGGTTAGCGAGGGTGGCGTCGTATTAGGGTTTCACTGCAATATTAAACTTCTAAAAGCGTGAAATATGTGGTAAACTGATTTATATCTCTTATAAAAGGAAAGATGTGAATGTAGAAAACAGTATGATCAATTCTAATACAAAAAACAGAATTAATATCAGATTTATATAGTAAATATCCTAAGCATTGCAGTGAAATTTCTAATTATATAAATTTGAAAGAAGAGGAAGTTAAGTTGTAAAAAGTAACTTCATTTTTAAACTGTTAACAGTAACGGTGATGATAAATAATTTTAAATTTTCATGAACTTAAGTAATTTAAACATTGTAGACTCGATAATTATAATGTTTTAAATTTTATTACTCATCAAGAAATTAATAATTAATATTGTTAATTTCTTGATGAATAATAAAATTGAATTTTGTCATTAATTAATTAACTATGGTGATATAAACAGTGATAAACTGATAGAATTTTTATACTCTAGTTAAAGTTTTCCTAAAGTTTAGAAAAGTATTAAAGTTGAAAGTTAATGATTTATGACTCTCTAATTTACTTTTTAAATTAAAAGTCTGATGGAAAATAAGTTTAGCTGTTTCAAAAACAGAAAAATAAGCGATTGTAAATTATACCTATTCTGATAAGCAACGAGAAACTTATTAATTAGTGTACTGAAAAATCATTCTTCTACCAGAAAAGGTTTTCAGATTCCAGTTTAAAATATGATAGAACTACTGTATCTATAATTTATTTCTAAGTTTTAAAGATTTTTAGAAACCTACGATTTTGCGATTTATTTATACTATCTATAATTTATTTCTAAGTTTTAAAGATTTTTAGAAACCTACGATTTTGCGATTTATTCAATTATTCTCTTTTTCATGTTAGTAAAGTGACTAGATTTTTCTGAACTTCAACCCGGACGGTTTAGATATTTGGGGGAATGTAGGTGTATAGAGTGTAGGGGTAGACAAAATCCAAAAAATTTTTTAGAAAAAATGAAGAAATTTTTTTTGAAACAGTGAAAAAAGTAAATTAAAAAAAAATTGCAAAAAGATAGCAGGAAGAGATAAAGAAACATAACCAATATACAGGTGTCCCTTGCTTAACGCGATTAATTGGTTCTATGAAATAATCGGGTAACTCGGAATCGCATAAAGTGAGTTGAATTTAGCATGGGTGAGATAGGGATGGGGGTTTCGTCAGAAGGATAAAAATGAAAACTTTACATCTGTAAACAAAAGATCAAATTTTAATGAATGAATGGTTGGATGAATGATTTTAATTAATACAAATCATAAATTTCTGACAGTCTTCAATTCAATGTTGAATTGACTGGATCTGGTGAGTGTGGATCATCATTCTGTTGCTCTCTTGAAATTTCTGGGATGATATGATGATCTTCAATTTTTTAAATGAAACAGTCGAGACTCATCTGACGGGTAGCATTCTTCCTCTCTCTATAAAATTCTTTGTAGCAATCCAAAAAATTCTGAATTTCTCTTGCAACTTTAGCGCTTCTAGTCTCATTAAGATCATATTTATTTAATTATTTTGACGATACTGTCAGTATCTTTAAAAAATTCAGTCATTTGTTTTGTTGAAAGTTGTTTGATGGGCCCAGCAATAAAGGGGTCCTGATTTTCATCATTCATGTTGTTTTCCATTTCCAGAAGCTCTTCGTTAGTTGAGCTCTGATGAGTGGTACTCGAGCAGTTCATCCACATGAGATAAATTTTTAAACAAATTTTTTTAATTTAAAAAGTTAATTTACTTTTTAAAATCGCGTTATAGCCAAAACGCGTAAAGTGAGATCGCATATAGCAAGGAATACCTATACAGTATTTTACTATTACTTTTATTACTTTTTCTTCAGATTGATTCATTCACATTAATTTATATTAGGGTGACCATATTCTATGTATAGTAAAAGTTGGGAAGGAGAATTCTTCAGAAGGAATCACAAATTAAATATTTTTTTAGGATAATATGCAATTTGATACAAAATAATGTAAAAGAAATACTTTATTATACTTCAAAATTTTATATATCATGCAAATAAAAGTTTTAATGTTATTAGTTTTTAAGATCATCCTTAAAATCTTTTATGATTCTACCCTCTAAATAATATTTTGCAATTCTTTAATAATTGCATATCTGCAATTAAAAAATTCTTGGATAGGAATGATTAAGTTTTTACAGGAAAACCTGTGCTAGGTGGCCACCTCTTGGCAGCTGAGATTGTGGCCACCAAGTAAAGGTTGGCCACCAGATACAGTTAGCTACAAATTTTTTTTATTAAATATCAAAGTTTAAAATAAAGTTTATGACATAATTTCATATGTTAATTAAATCTAAGGAAAGAAATCACTAATGTCTGTTTTTGGGATATTTTCACTTTAGAATGCTCAGCTGATAAAAGATCTAGAGCCCATTTGGCATTTCTGATCAAAAAAACAGTTTTCTGGCCACCTAACTGATGTTGCACCATTGTGCAACATCTATTAGGTGGCCAAAAAATTGGCAAAATTAAATATCACTGACCATGGCCATGTAACACAGATGGCCATTTTACAATTTAAAAATCTTGCAATATGTTGGGTGGATATTAAGATGGCCATGGCTTGCAGATTGGCCACCAGCACATGTTTTCCTGTATATGTTCGAAATAGTTGTTGTTAATTTATTAGCAGAAAATTCCTATTGTCTACAATTTTTGTTAACAAATCTACATTACAGTGAATTGTAGTATTAATGTGTAATGTAGTAAGAATAGTATTAATGTAGTGAAATAGTGATAATTTAAATCCATTGTTATTACTATACTTCATTGTGTCTATCTCTTATGTAAGAAGAGTTCCTAACTTAAAAAAAATATATACTGATTAAAGCAGATAAAGCTATAATGCAGAATTATGAGCATTTTTCTCTTAATTTCATTATTTACCGTATGTTCAAATGTTTTTATGTGCTTATTAAGTTAGTTTTAATTAATGAGCCAGGCCCAGGCTCAGACTTTCCTGGGAAACTGAAGATATGAGACTTGGAACTGAATCTGGATCCATCAAGATGGTAACCAATTCAGTTGACCATGCAGTCATTCAGTTAACTATTTCACCATGCAGCCATTCAGTTGACTTATAGTCAGTGTTTTCCAAACTGTGGGACATGCCCCACTAGGAGGGTGCAAGTCTATGGCAAGGGGGTCACCAAAAATAACAAAAACATCATTTTTGAGATAAACAAGCAAAAAATAAATTCAAATTGGTCTAAAAAAATGAATCAGCAAAAGGGTTATAAATACAGTATATATATCCATAAACTTTCTGCTGTAGCTATTTTAAAGACAAAATAACAATCTCACTTAGTGATTGAAAAAGAATTATGAGTAGCGATATCTTCCATGACATTCAATTCAAGAGAATCTGTTCCGAAAAACAAGCCTAACCCTCGCATTAAATATTATGTAGTATTAAAACATGTATTCTATTTTTCATTTTTTTTTTAAGTTTGTTTATTTGTATTAAAAATTATTATATCATAATAAATATACAGTGAAACTTGTTAAAGTGATCACCTCTTGGGACCAATTTGGTCACTTTTCACAGGTGGTCACTATACAGGACAGTTATCCTCCCTTTCCCCAATAGAAAAAAACACTTTTCATCATAAAAATTTGAAAATAAAAGCTCCTATAGTTTAAGTTATTGCAAACTGAATGCTAAAAAGAAAAATTACACATATTAATGAAAATTGCATGTTAAAATAAACTCTCATTTTCATTTTGCTCTTCATAGCACTCAATGTACTCAGCTTTTCACTTATTAAAGCTATGGACATATCTTGCTGACTCCAAACTTCTCAGCAGTTATTCTTTGTGTACTGTGTTCCAAGAAATTAATCTGTTCCAATTTTTGTTGTAACTGAGCTTTTTGGGTTTTGACTGAATAGGAGGCATTTTTTTCTTAGCAGTGAATGAACTTTGAACAGAGTAATCCAAACTGCAAATTTATATTAATTAAAATTGTCAACTTGTGGTAAAGCAATAATGATGACATATAGCATATATCACCTTCTGATGAACAGTTTTATAGCAAGCATATACTTTTTTTAACAGACTATTTTATCATAACAGAAAAATTCTAATGGAATATTAATCCTTAGAATTTTATATAACAGAAAAATTCTAAGGAAAATACAGTAATTCTTCCATAAAAGTAATCTTCTTGGTCACTTTAGCAGATTAAAATTTCTTAAAAGTAACTATGTGAGTGGTCAATATTCACATTAGACAGGTGGTCACTATACAAAACAAAAATAGCATTACATCGTATGGGAAACAAACCAGCTTTTGAAATTTGGTCCCTTTAGCCAGGTGGCACTGTAGTCAAGATAGTCATTTTAACAGGTTTCACTGTATATTTTTTATGTATAAGAACTTTATTTATACAAAATATGGTATATTGTTTTGTAGTATTAAATTGTAAGTGGTAAGTATTTCTGTGGGTCAGAGGTATAGGACACTATGTCACATTTACTACATTTTACAGGAGAGCAGTTTGAGTTTGTTTAATGTTGTTCTCCCTTATGGACTTGGTGTTATTTAAAAGCACCGTAATTCCACCAATTATTGATGTAGGACATATTGTTGTATACCTGTGGGTAGAGGACGAGAAACCCATATGACTGTGCCAATAATTCATTTTGGCCACAAATGGACATAGTGCCCTATACTTCCGACCCACAGATATAATAAAATTATTTTATTTAATATTAACACAAATTTATAAAATTAGACTTATGAAAATGAGGGGGCATTCCAATTTTTTATGAAAAAAGGGGACACAGACACAGAAAGTTTAGAAACCACTGACTTATGTGCTTATTCTTTAACAATTATTTTTAATGTTATGTCTTTGTGACACTAATACTGTATAGCAATAGTTTTCAATCTTTTTGATTCATGACCCAACATATTTTTTTGAAATAGTACTGCAACCCAATTGTTTATTTTATAATATAAAATAAAAAAGGTGTATATCAGCATGATACTATATGTACTCGGATCAACTTATAGTACAATGGACTATGATGTATTACTCACATAAAATGAAATATAACCATGAATTGTAAATTAAAAACATACACTGTAATTGAAAAGTGTGTAAGTGAACACACTGACCACTTAAAAAACAGTAATGTACATACAAAGTTATTCTTATTGCTGTTCTAATAACTGACAATTACATACTAATTCAAAACTAGCAAAACTGAGAATGGGAATGTACCGATGAATATCGGGATGGGCGGAACAAACATGAGCATAGACTTAAGTTACATTCACAATGTCAAAATTAATTTAACAAATTGATTTAAGAAATTAACCTATCAGAAATTAATACCATTCAGAACCTTATAATTAATCTTCGAAATTAATGTAAAAGACATTTTTTTCTATTTATTTTTTTGTTTTTCTTTTGTATTTTACCAGTTCCTTCATGACCCATTAAAAATTTAATGCAACCAAATATTAAAAGCTGCTTCTCAAATTCAAACTTTTTGTTTTTAATAGTTCTGCCAGTGTACAAAAGTTTTAGGAACATATTTGTAATTGAAAATTATTGATCAAATTTGGTAATTTAATATTAAACTCAGACAGGTTGTGAACCAAAGATTGAGAAACACGGCTGTGTAGGATATGCTCTTACATACATATGTTTCAATTTATATAAAGTTTTGTAAAATTATCAACTTATATAAGTTAGGGATTTTCTGTATAACACTTACTCATCCTTATACTCTAAATAACTTAGAATAATTAAATTAATATAAATAATTAGATGTATTGTATTTACATGATAAAACTACATTAAAAAATAAATTCTGCTTTTGATATAATACAATAATTTTTCATCTCAAAATTTTGGAAACTGATTGATTGCCAGTTTTCATCATCTAATAAAAATTAATAAAATTTTAAAAAATTGTAAAAATTCATCAATTTATGCAAATATTCTAGAAACTATATATTCTAATAAGATACTAATTTTCTGCTGCTATGGAAGTTTCAATTCTTATTATTTATAATTATGTTTATTACAATTAATTATGTTTATTATTTATAATTATGTTTAATTATAATTATGTTTATTATTGTTTATTTATAATTATGTTTATGTTTATTACAATTATGTTTATTATGTTTATTATTAATTATGTTTATTATAATTATGTTTATGTTTATTTATAATTATTATTTATGTTTCTTATTATTTATTATTTATAATAATGCCAAAAAAGATTTAGCCATGCCACAAAAATTCTACTGATTTTTTGGCATGGCTAAATCTGTTAGTGATTTACTTTCCGGTACCCCCAATATTTTTATAAAATTCTTTTGTGCTTTAGATTAAAGTAAAAAATATATTATTATTTAAAATTATAAGTTTTAAACAAATTTAAATATGTTCAAATAGACTAATTCAATCCTAAATTCCAAAAACAAACTGAAGAGTGAAGACCTTCTGTTTAGAAATTTAAGACTGCATTATATGCATCTGGTTATATAAAAGACAAGAATATGATATGCCAATTTAAATGCATTTAAGAGTGAAAATATACATTTCCTCTCCTGAAACAAGAAATTTTGGTTTTCTATTCTCCCAAAATAATATGATTTTTCTAACTAGCTAAGAGAATAAATATATGAAGAATATGTTACCCTCTGTTAGTAATATTTGTTTTGATGAATAGAGTTTGGTAAAACTTTTCAATCTATATAAATCAATAATTCAAATTCATATGTAGATGCTTATCAAAAATAGAATTTAAATCAGCAATATGTCAAATAAATAAATAATTTTCTAGAATGTTTCTATTCTGATTGATAGCAAGAATACCAAAAATAACTATTTGAAAGCTAAATATATTAATTTTCTAGCATGTTTCTATTCTGATTGATAGCAAGAATACCAAAAATAACTATTTGAAAGCTAAATATATTTAATTTTTTGGAATAGCACTTATTATTACTACATGAAATTTAAAATTAACTTAAGTATTATTTCAAACTTATTTATTTGAATCAATTAATTAGGAAAAGTAAAAATATATTGCATAATAAAAACATAGATATAAGAAATATTTCCTTATTCATATACCTCTATATGCATAAGTTAAATAAGGAAACATATACCAGTATGAAAAAATTGATATGTAGATGATGTACTCTTTTAATTTATGCATTGTGATTAACTATAAAAACTAAATGATGATTAAATAATTTATATACAATAATCTATGATATACTACAAATAGTGTTTTATTTGCAATAAATTTATAATTAGAATTTTCTATATATAATATAGAATATTCTAATTAATGTTTATATATAGAATGTTCTATATATATAAACATTGGTGTATTGTTTTAAAGAGGAGTTTTAATTATACTGCATGTAGTGCTGTTGTTTTTTAAATGTGTAATTCAGAAAGGTTTAAGCAGTTTGGATAGAGAACATTGATCTGGGTGTATTGTATTATTTCATTTATCAATTAATAAAAATGTTGAATAGAAGTTCAAATAACATAACATAGTCTATAATTGAAAATATTTTTCAAAAAATATAGAGATCTATATTTTTATATTTAATTTTAAAATTTTCTATTCAATTTTTTATTATTATTAAAATCATTCAAGAAATTTTGCTTAATTATTTTCTTTTGCCACTGAACATTATGCAACAAACATTAAAATTTATTTTAATATTGTTTAGGTGCTTTTAATCTGAAATTAAGTGTTTAAATGAATAAATAACAACTTAACTGAAATTTTGTACAAAGTAAAACACCACCTCCTTATCTGGAACTGTTGAATTCTTTTTTCCACCTGAAAAAAAATTTCCTTATAAATTATTATTCAAATAATTAAAAGAATTATAATAAGTAAATTAATATTTGTTGAATGCAAATAATTATATATAATTTTTGTGAAATTATCATCAATATTCATCAAATACAAGATCATCAAAAGTCTCCAGATGATAAATTAATCATATACGAAACCATAGATTATTAGGTTATATATATATATATATATATAACCAACAAAAATTAGCTTAAATAAGAGATAGAAGTCTTTGTTTATTCTTTTTTATATTTTATTAGGAAAATTGTTTTTTCTGTCTGAACTCATTCTCAGAACTGATCATTTTCACAATTTTATGCTATACCTATTTTTCATACTTTATTTTATACAACAGTTAGTATTTTTCATGCTTGATGACTTTACTTCAATCATTTTTTTTTCTTTTTAATTTTTTCATTTCAGATCGAACTGTTTGTTAACCAATCACCCACTGATATATAAAAAAATTTAAGATATAATTTTAGTTCCATTGAAATTGGGGAATTCATATTAATCAAAAAAACAAAAATTTGGATAAGCTTTTTCAAACAACCAGGAATCAGAATCGTTATTTTAGATATTTATATCTTTTCAGATGAATTTTTAATACATTGTAACTGTTAATTGCATTTTTGTAATCATATATTGGTATTGGTGAATTTTAATTCTAATAAATTGTCAAAGTCTATAAAACTATTCTGAGAAATGATCAACTTTGACTGCCAGTTCTTTGGGAAAATTCTTAATGTTTTGCTTTCTTTTCAAGTTTGTTGAATTTTCCATTTTTTGATGAATACAAAATTTTTCTAAACCTTATCACTCTGATATTAATAAGGTGACCAACTTTTTTACAATGAAAAGGAGGACACAAATTAATTGAAGAAAAAAATATCGTAAATAAAGAAAAACATTTTATTCATTGCAACAAATAAACACTATAATATGATAAATGCATAATGAAAACATTTGTAGCATTTTATATTGTAATTATGCTGATATGCTTATTAATTATTATTTAAATGAGTACTTTTCTATTGAATATATAATTTTTTGTCAATGTATTATCTCAACAATATATTGGAAATATCTGAACAAGAAATGTCCTTCATATTGAATTTAACGGCAAATGCTGCAGCTAGAGTATTAACTTTCAATCTCGATTTCTCACTTGTTCAAAACTCATTAGCAATTGAAAAACTCTTTCAACTTCGGCATTAGTTCTAGAAAAGCACAATGTAAATTGAACAAGAATAAATAAATTTTCACATTGAATATATTCATTTTTGAAATGGCTGAATATTTCCACCCATCTTTTATCAATTTCAACATGTTCATTTTCCCATTTTATTAATTTTTCAGAGTTTAAATATATTTTCAGTCTTCTAATTTCTCAAAGAGACAATTGTCATCTATTTTAATGTCTGGCATTTCTTTAGATAAAAACTCAACGCAAGGAAAAGGAGGGCATGTAGAAGGACACTTTTCAAAAGAGGATAGAACTTACAAAAGGACTGTCCTCCCTAAAGGTGGACGATTGGTCACCTTAATATTAAGTCATATTTTTTGGAATAGATTCTTATCAGCGCCTCTTTCCTAAATAGGACTGAAGAAAGCTATCAAACACTATATAGGTATAGTGCCTTGAAAAGTACTACTATTGGAAATTTTATGAAAACTATTATTAAATAGTAACATAAAATTATTATTAATAATTTTAAAATAATATAAGTACTGAAATAATAATTTTAGCGAAAATGCTAATTCTAAAAAAGACAGTAAATTTTATTGCGCGTTCTGCATTTCGGAGTTGTTTTTTAAATTAATGTAACTTCGTAACTGTACCTTCTGCCATTTCAACAAACAAAACAAACTAGATCTCAGCATTGCAAAATTGCATCATTAAAAGTCTCGATACCATATTACGGCTTTCAAACTTTTCCCAAAAACAGCCTATTTCCTAAAATTCGTATTATTCATTACACTTAGAAAAATAATTTTTATATTTCATCACATTAAGCATTACTTCCTTGTTAAGAATTTGTGTGGACCATTTTATAAATAGTCAACTGAGATGCATATGAGGTTCATAAATAACGTATCTAAATTAGCAATATCAATACAGTGGTGCCTTGGTTAACGATGGTAATACGTTCCACGATTACCGTCGTTATCCAAGGCATGATTCCCCATAAGATTTAATTGAAAATTGATTAATTTGTTCCGGCTCCTTCCCACCACCATAGTAAATATTAAAAATTCAGATAAAACTCATTTAAAATATCACAATCATAGTAAATGTTAAAAATGCAGATAAAAATCATTTAAAATATCCTAAAAATATGGAAAATAACATTTATTTATTATATTTGATACAAAAAAATTAACATTAATAAAATGATTCATGAAAACAGTTTTTAATTATCAATCTCACCAGAAGGACAATTAGATCGGACTATTTATTATATTTGCTACAAAAAAATTAACATTAATAAAATGAATTGGTGTGTGAAAACAGTTTTTAATTATCAATCTTCACCAGGACAATTGGACTCACTTCAGAGATTTTTGACAAACGAACTCGTAAAAAACATGTCTAAGGTTGTTTGCTTTTGCCTCTTTTTTAAAATGTTTATGAAAAACAGCATGGACTTTTCATTAAATAGATCTACAGTACTGATAACTTCAGATTTGTTTTGATTCCATTTCACAGCAACATTTCGAACCTCCTCCCACTTTGCCAAAACATTTTTGATTTCATCAGTCGTAATTTGTTCTTTCTCTCCATCCCCTTAAAAAGAATCCCCACGGACCCCACAGAACAACAAAAAAATAAATGCTTAAATATCCGTTTTCATCATAGAACGTATTTATAACCACAAATTTTAAAATAAAGCATAGTACACTACAAGAAAAAAAAACAATATACGAAAACAATAAACAACTGGCTATGATTGGTTAAACATACCTGAGCTACGCCGCGTGGGTGATCTCTATTCGACAATGTCTTCCCACGCGTAGATGGGTGAAATCGGAAAATAACGGGATTTATAGAGGTTCACATAATCAGGAATCGTTAACCAAAGCCTCTGTCGTTAGCCAAGACATTTTTTCTTACAGCCACTCGTCGTTATCTGAGGCCGTTGTTAACCAAAGCATCACTGTATAGCGATATTCAATGATGATAAGATGGCCGAGTGGTAACGCGTTGGCGTACCACGCTGGAGGACCCGGGTTCGTCCCGGGTCTGGTCCCGGATTTTTTCGGGGTGCTGGGCCCGGCCCCGGTCTGGTCCCGGCTTTTTCGCGGGTTCGCGTCCCGGGTCTGGTCCCGGATTTTTTTCGGGGTGCTGGGGCTCGGCCCGAGGTGATTCCCGTCCTTCACCATCCGGCCCCCCTCCACGGGTGTGGGTGCAGCCCACCGTCCTTCACCATCCGGCCCCCCTACACGGGTGTGGGTGCAGCCCGTGGGAGGTTGGAACTGGCCCCGCCCCCTTAGTAATCTCCCTGATTGGAAAGGGGTGTAAAAAAATTATATTAATATAGAAACGCATAATCTAATTCACACAGACGATATATATATAAAAAAAAATTGATGATAAGAAGAATTATAGCAATCAAGAGGGAAACATTAGTCTGCTTCACTCAACGCCATTATATGCTCGCTTTGGCCTCACTATCGAGGATAATTATTTTTGAAATTGATAATCGAATTCAATATCAAGAAAATTTTTAAAAATTTGAATGTTTCTTCACATATTAGGTATATATATCTAATCTGTGGTTTCTTCTATCCATTCATGAATAAGATATTGCCATACTGTTAACTATGAACATTCTGCATTCTAGAACATAAATGAAACAAACCTATCTTAAATGTAAAATAAAATTTAAAGACAAAAGCAAAATATTTTTACAAATACATTCACTTTATATAACGGGATAAGTAAATCAATATTAGAGTATCAATGAAACTATTTAAATCCTGAATATTCATCAATTTTAATGGATCTGCTATGCGGTAAGACGTAGAATGTTCCAGATGAAGAATCTGGAATATTCTTTTTACGGAATCATAATGGAATCTCCTACAGACGAATGATGAGAATCATAGTGCCTAGCGCGTGTCCCTAAGAAAAAGACTGAGTGGACACGATTCTCCAAGTGAAAGTGAAAGTCTAATATGCTTCCACGCCAAAAGATGGTAAATGAGAATTGGGATTTTTTAAATAGATAACATCACTTCCTATCATCGATCATTAAGTGGTGAGGGCGAAAACAGGTTTCTCACTCCTGTGGAGGAGTCAACCAGACTATAGAGAACAGAGATCGACGACCCAAATCTCCAGAATAACTTTTCAATTAAAGAATCGAACCTAGGTCCTCTGGGTGAAAGCAAAAGCGGTTCTGTGCCGATCAATTAGGCCAATGGAGGACTGCAATCAATTTCTTTTCATATAGTGTAATTCCAAAATTGATTGATGAGAGAGAGATTTGGACCGTCGATTCCCATATTATATCTACCGCTGTATCCATTACATATGAGTGATCCATGATAATTATTGAAATTAGATTATTATTAAGTATTTAACAAAAATAGAAAATTATATAAAACTGAGATACTTTTCTGTTAAGTTTCGTAAAGAAAAATTTAACTGACACAGAACTTCCGTGTCAATTAAAATTTAGTAGTAATTCGAAAGTTTGAATGTTTACGATTAGATTAACTCATGAATAACTGCAAAATGATTGATGAATGGCATAAAACAACGATCTCGCGCTATTTCATTTTGCCGAGGCTAAACAATGCGATTTTTCCATAGGATTTTTCGCTGCGTGGCTGACTGCAACAGCAACGAGTTGCAAGAAAAAATCTGTCCAACGCAGCGAGTTGGCCAATTTTTTTTGGTCAACAGATGACGCCACATTCAACTCAGTAAGAACACTAAATGACGGGGCGAAATAAACCCTTTCATAGGCTGCCCACCCCTACGAAGGGATCAGCCGGATTGTAGAGGAAGGCGGATCAACGGGCTGCCAGACCCATGATAATTATTTCCAAGGGTAGGACCGATACTCGAACTCCGGTCCTCCAGAGTGGAAACGCTTCTGCTTTCCATCCTAGAGAACTTTCTTGAAAAATCTATTCAAGAGAAAAGAGAAAGGGAATCCGTGCCTGATTCGTCGATCCTCTTTCTCCACAATCCGGCTGATCCCTCAGCAGAACTGGGCAGTCTATAGAAGAGCTTGTTTGGCCCCTCCACTTAATATACTACGTGAATAGAAAATGGCGACATCTGTTAAGAAGAAAACAAGTTGCAATTGCCGAATAGAAGTCACACCGAGATACCATAAAACTATCACCACCTCGGAG
This sequence comes from Olivierus martensii, assembly GCA_000484575.1. NCBI lineage: Eukaryota > Metazoa > Arthropoda > Arachnida > Scorpiones > Buthidae > Olivierus > Olivierus martensii. The sequence goes on from AYEL01055125.1 coordinate 30,811, forward strand.
GATCTGAATCCAATTTCGGGTCCCACACTTTATTTTTCAGGAAGGGTCCGAGCCCGTGCTATTGAATCCATTCTTCAAATTTTTAATCTGGTTGATCTCATCATGGTTGTTGGTAAAGCCAATCAAGCCTATCGTGAGCCTATGGCATAAGATAGGCTCTACAAATGGTAGCCGCCATATACTCTATATCCCTTTTTAATTCGGCAGCGTAATTCAAAACTCAATTATTGTTCAAGGTTTCCGTCGATTCATTCTTCAAAATAATACAGGTAATAATAAAGATTTCTTCAAAATAATGGTAATACCAATATTCAGTATATTGAATAATAAGCGAATGGTTTATTATTTTAGAATAGAAATACTATCGAAACTTCAAAAGATCGTATTTGTTCTGCATTTAGTAATATAAATCAATCCGCATAGTTGATATTTATTTCAGAAACATTATAACTAAATCAAATGCTAATTTTCTTAACTATATTTTCATTCTGCTTTATTATTATTATTCCCATTATAAAACAATGGGCAATAGTGGAGATTGCCATAAGGGAACTCTATTAAAATGATTTTTTTTAGAATACATACATACAAGTATGTAACAAAACCGAATGCTCATGTATGTCTCAAGAACAAATGAGAAAATGTTGAAAACCCCACTAAACGTTACTATGATATATATTACGTTGTTTCTTTGATTCAAAGATTTTTCGAATTTTGTTATTGTTTATCTAAGTACGAGTCGTATTCATGATATTCAGTCTGTTTATAAAACTATCGGGTAAATTAAACAGGTATTCTTTGATTTAAAAATATGGTTATAATGTATAAATCTTGTTAAAAATCGTATCAAAAAATATGTATTATTATCATAATATAAGGGTCCTCCTGGGTTGTGGGCTGAGGCGGCCGCTTCCACTGTCTGTGCGAAAATCAGCTACTGATAATGGAAACAATATTCAATAAAATATAAAACTTGTATTCTACTGAATACTTTTATATATTCCATTGAATATATATATTGTATATCTTGTAGAACTCTCATGAAAAAATTTGAAAAACATTTTCCAAATACTGTGATTTGTTCATTTTTTTTACAATAAACAAGCTAATTGATAATTTTTATCATATAGAAGATATAAATAAACAACATAATTCATCTAAATCTGCACATTTGAGTGGCTTTTCTCAACTCGATGATTATCAAATAGTTCTATACAATTTATAATAGTTGTATTTAATAAAACCTATTATAAATTATATAGAATTAATATATAAATTAAACTATAAAAATTTTATATAATAAATATTTATTTTTATAATTTAATAAAAATCAATTTTAATGCAGTATAAAATATAATACTATATTAAACATTTTATATAGAAATCTTGATATAATATTAGGTAAATTTATGTCTTTTTGATTTTGGTGATGATATATCAGATTTTCTTGATTTAGAAAATTGTTTCAATTCATAATCATCATCCTGTTTTTGTTCTTCATTTTTCTCTTGTTCAGCTAAAATAGTAAAATATTTAATTATTATTTTATATTATTAAAATAACTACATGGTAATAATTTAAAAAATATTTCTAATTACCTTTATTAACAGGATCCCACAAGGAACTTTTCACAAATCTTTTAGCTGCATCTTTATTAATTTTTGGTGCTTTTTCCTTATCTACAATTTCCTTTGCTCTTAACATATACATTTTAATTCTTTCCTACAGATATTTAAATTTATAAATTATTCAGATCTATGAATTATTGTATATAATTATCAGTAGATATTTCTGATAGAGTCCCCCAAACTTATATAATAGTGTGTATTTCAAATTTTCAACCATAATTTGAACTATTTTAACTTAGAAAATGATTTCTTATATTTGTATATAATTATCAGTAGATATTTCTGAGAGAGAGTCCCAAACTTATATAATAGTATGTATTTCAAATTTTCAACCATAATTTGAACTATTTTAACTTAGAAAATGATTTCTTATAAAAATAATACCATAAATAGATACAACTATAAAGCTAGGTTGACACGATCAGAGTACAGTCGGTCAGAGACAAACTCGGTCCGAATACACTTGGACTGAGTTTTAAGTTTGTTTACATGATCCAAGTGTACTCTTTCTATAGTCTGAGGTGAAATGGCAGATCTCCTGCTGTAGCTGATATATTATTGCAGAAGCTAGACAGTCACATTAATAAACAGATTAGACAGAAGAGTTATGGATTCGAGAATGGATCAGCTTCATAACTTCCTCTTAATAATTGTTCAGGAGTGAGCAATTAGGCCCTCTTCCAATTTTTTGTTTGAGATGGAAAGTGAAGGTAAAAATACATTCAAAACTACCTACGATTTACTAATATTCAGTTTGATGAACTTTTAAGACGCGTTAATTCTAAAATTCCATTATTTGACACAAATACGAGAGCTTCACTCTAACTACACGATCGTTGTTTACTGCTTTCCACCATCTTAAAACTTCCAATCGGCTGTTACTCGGTCCAAGTATTTTGGGTGTCGTCTGAGTTTACTCGATTCGGATGAAAAGATCCGAGTAGCGTCCGAGTGGATGCGCGGGCATCATCCAAGTGAACTCGGTCTGAGTGTGCTTTGACCGTGTCAACCTAGTGTAACTCTTCAACTACTATAACTCAAGCTAAATAACAAACTTTTAAAAGAAATATAATACAGTAATGTTGAACACTGTTTATTCTTTACAAAGAGGAAATTAATCTCTGATAATGATTTATACATATAAAGAAAAAATAAAACATATTTGTACACAAATGTTATTAGTAAAATAAGCATAATGAAAAGATACTTATTAAAATCTTATGCAGTTCTAACAACAAATGACATTTTATCTAATTTTATTTATATTGAATGCTAGAATATACTTAAATACTTTATTAATAAGGCATTAATAGAGAATAAAGAAGAAGAAAATATTTCTAGAGATGTTACACTGATTACAGAAATTGATTTGACTGATTCTTTAATAATATATCTTCATGAGCTATAGATATAAATCATATATAATAGATGTGAATCATTTTCATCTTTTATATGAAATTTAAATCATTTTCCTGAAATTTGTAGTTAGAGAACTTACATGCAATGATTTCTGTTTTTTTAAGATAAACATCTTTATTACATATAATAATGTATTAAACATTTCTGAAAATATTCTTAAACTGAAATTAAGTAATTGTTTGAAGAAGATCATATTACAGAATAGATGCCAAATTTAATTATTTAATTAAAAATTCAAATAATTTTAATAAGAAATAATTTAAAATAAATATTGTAAACAAAAATGGTTGCCTAAATTAATTTAATTTAGGCAACCATTTTTGTTGGTTGGTTGTCTAAATTAATTTAATTTAGGCAACCAACTTTGATTTTTATTGAAATATGTTCAACATGAAAAAAATTTTAAATTTTATAAAATTATACTAGAAAAAATCTTACTATTTCAGCTTTAATTGGATGTTCTTTAGGGTTTATTCCTTTACTAACCAGCAACCAACTTTGATTTTTATTGAATTTCATGTCATCAAATCTAGCAAAAACTGAAAATATGTTCATGAAAAAATTTTAAATTTTATAAAATTATACTAGAAAAAAATCTTACTATTTCAGCTTTAATTGGATGTTCTTTAGGGTTTATTCCTTTACTAACCAAATACACTGCAATAATATTAAATCATATTATATTCAAAATATTTTCATAATTTATTTACAAAATGTTCATTCACTGCTTACTTTAATGTATTTAATTAATTAATTATAACTAGCCACTTAGTAGGAATTATTATTCAAAAATAATTCTATTCCAATTCGTTGTTGTTTAAATTTAAAATTGATAATTATTATTAAAATAATTAAAGCACATGCATAATAAACTAGTTTTCTAACTTAATTTTAAAAGGTTTAAAATGTTAAAATATTATTAAATACGATGAAACGAATATTTTTTTATAATGAATCTTCAGTGTTAAACTAGTTTAAGCAAAACTTCCAGACACTACTCAGTTCTCCTAGGTCTAATTTGTTGATAGGTTTAATCAGTTGTTTTCTCTTTTTTAATATAGCAAGAGATTCTTCCCACCTTCCTATATGTGGATTTTCTTATTTCTTAATGATCTTTGCGCTATCCCAATTTATATCCAGTTTACTGTTTAAAGCGTAAAGCTCTCTGTGCCAGAGCAGTAGTGGCCTCCTCTTTTTCAATGTCATATTTATGTTTTGACAATCTTTTGGAAAGAGTGCAGGAAGTGTATTCAATATATAGTTGTTGATGATAAGATATAATTGTCCAATATAATAGAGACATGGAATTACAACAACAACAACTATATATTGGATACAGTTCCTGCACTCTTCTCAAAAGATTTTCAGAACATAAATATGACATTGAAAAAGAGAAAGCCACTACTGCTCTGGCACAAAGAGCTTTAAACAGTAATCTGGATATAAATTGGGACAGCACAAAGATCATTAAGAAACAAGAAAATCCATATATAGGAAGGTGGGAAGAATCTCTTGCTATATTAAAAAAGAGAAAACAACTGATTAAACCTATCAACAAATTAGACCCAGGAGAACTGAGTAGTGTCTGGAAGTTTTGCTTAAACTAGTTTAACACTGAAGATTCATTATAAAAAAATATTCGTTTCATCGTATTTAATAATATTTTAACATTTTAAACCTTTTAAAATTAAGTTAGAAAACCTTTTTATTATGCATGTGCTTTAATTATTTTAATAATAACGTTCAATTTTAAATTTAAATAACAACGAATTGGAATAGAATTATTTTTGAATAATAATTCCTACTAATTGGCTAGTTATAATTAATTAATTAAATACATTAAAGTAAGCAGTGAATGAACATTTTGAATCTTTGCACTATCCCAATTTATATCCAGTTTACTGTTTAAAGCGTAAAGCTCTCTGTGCCAGAGCAGTAGTGGCCTCCTCTTTTTCAATGTCATATTTATGTTCTGATAATCTTTTGGAAAGAGTGCAGGAAGTGTATTCAATATATAGTTGTTGATGATAAGATATAATTGTCCAATATAATAGAGACATGGAATTACAACAACAACAACTATATATTGGATACAGTTCCTGCACTCTTCTCAAAAGATTTTCAGAACATAAATATGACATTGAAAAAGAGAAAGCCACTACTGCTCTGGCACAAAGAGCTTTAAACAGTAATCTGGATATAAATTGGGACAGTGCAAAGATCATTAAGAAACAAGAAAATCCACATATAGGAAGGTGGGAAGAATCTCTTGCTATATTAAAAAAGAGAAAACAACCGATTAAACCTATCAACAAATTAGACCCAGGAGAATTGAGTAGTGCCTGGAAGTTTTGCTTAAATTAGTTTAACACTGAAAATTCATTATAAATAAATTTTCGTTTCATCGTATTTAATAACATTTTAACATTTTAAACCATTTAAAATTAAGTTAGAAAACCAGTTTATTATGGCACGTGCTTTAATTATTTTAATAATTATGTTCAATTTTAAATTTAAACAACAACGAATTGGAATAGAATTATTTTTGATGGGTAAAGCTGAAGAGAGAATACAAGAATTCCAAAAGCACTACTTTGAATTTTATTAAAACAATTTATCTGTGAGTATAATAATTCTGTTAATTGGTAGTTAAAATTAATTAATTAAATAATTTATTTTTAAAAACTTACTCCAAAATAAGGAATTCATTGTATATGCAGATGTTAAATGTAATCTTGCTTTCTCTAATGGCGTTAACTGAAATAGTAATATAAATATTTTAATGCCAAGAAAAGACTGTAAATTTTTAAATAAAAATTTATATATAAACATTTATAAATTCAAATATTTATATCAATTTTTAATTTAA